>OY970834.1:7391806-7452810 GCA_963853835.1 Calendula officinalis
ATTACACTAGAAGAAAATTGCCTAAAATTAGCCATTAAAGTTAAAAAAGTGTTACTAAAAGTATAAAATTTGTTACAAGAGTGTTTAGACGTCTTACATACACATAAAAAAGTGAGTATAGGTACCATCACTGAACATATATATAGCGACATAAAAAGGGTGTCGTGATAGGTTTTTGATCTTTTTGTAAAACAATTATTTCATAAAATATCTACTTAACCTCTTTTTACTCGCACTTTTTAAATATGTCACTGTATCGCTAACAATTGTGTCATTGAAAACATGTGGTTATCCGTTTATTCGGTTTAACCAAATATTAAAACGAAAAGGATTTGCAATGGAAGCATGAAGATCGGATCTAAAAACGGGCATCAGAAATAACTAAGACTTTTCAACCACATATCAACAATTTTTTCATCTCTTATTAAAGGGGATGAGAATCAAAATTCAACTGCAAAATAAATAAAAAGAAGATTTCGATTTCTTAGGAGTTCTTTTTCTCAAATTGCTTCTGAAATCACAAGAGGAAAAGAACTATTTCAAGAAAAATGAACGCATATGGAGGAGCAATCCAAAAATGTGCAGCTTGTGATAAAACTGTGTATTTGGTTGATAAACTCGTTGCTAATAACCGGGTTTATCACAAAGCATGCTTCCGTTGCCATCATTGCAACGGAACCCTCAAGGTACCATTTAATTTACGAAAATGGTCTTTACTTTTGATGTTGCTTGCGATTTTGGTCCATGGATAAAATGACCAAACTACCCTCATTTTCTTTTAACTTTATTTTTTGCAGCTTAGCAACTTTAATTCCTTTGACGGAGTAGTTTACTGCATGCATCACTTTGATCAGCTCTTCAAGAGAACTGGCAGCTTGGAAAAAAGTTTTGAAGGTTTAATGATTAATATTATCTTTTTCAAAAAAATTAATTATAAATCGGTCACTAATCACTATATTCCTTACATCATTTTCTGCTTGATGTATATCAGGAACACCAAAATTCAAGCCAGAGAGGACTGTTAGCAATATTGAGGTATTTTATTTTTTTCACCATTTACATGACCCATTTACCCTCTATGATGCTGGTGGATTTTTTATTTTAATTTTTTTTATTAATGTGACAAACTATTTTTGATGCAACAGACTGCAAGCAGACTCTCAAATTTCTTCGAAGGCACCAGAGACAAATGTAACGCATGTTCCAAGATCGTTTATCCAATTGAGCGGGTAAAAATATAACCATTTTATATCGTTTTAAAAAAAGGTTAATACACCCACGTGATCGTACGTATTTTCTGAAAAAGTTAATTTTGATCATATATTCAATTGGCCACAAGACGATACGATGGCCATTATTTATCTACGTGAAAATTATGAAGAAAATATAACATATGGGATCACTTTACTTTCCAAAAAAATTCATTTTGATTATTGTACTTTGCGAGGGGAAAAAAGTCCTTAAATAATGATGGTTAAGTGTCAATAACATATTGTAGGTCAACTGTGTAAAAAATTTGGTTTTCAATAATTAATAATCGTGTAGTGCAATGACATTAATAAAAAAAAGTTGAATAATCAAACATAACTTTTTCAGAAGCTACGATAACCAGTGAGTTCATTAACCCTTAAAAATACAACTTTGATGTCACAAAAGATACTAATTAACTTTAATATATTATACATTTATAAAGGTTAAGGTAGATGGAGTTGCATACCACAAAAGTTGTTTCAGATGCTGCCATGGAGGATGCACCATAAGTCCATCAAGTTATATTGCTCATGAGGGCAAGCTCTATTGCAAGCATCACCATCTTCAACTCTTTAAGCAAAAGGGAAACTATAGCAAACTTGAGGTTGAAGGTGCGGTTCAACCCATTGAAGAATCTAAAGTCGAAGATTAGTTAATCAAATATATTGCTCCATTTTGATTCGTGATTTGAATATGTTGTTTTAAAAACGGAGCTAGACTAGTTCGATCGATCGAAAGCTATTGATTGAGGATTTAATTGTCTAGCACCATATTGTGTTGTAAATTATGTTTATTCATATATATTAAGGGGGTGTTTGGGAAAGCTTATTTAAAGGGGCTTATGGCTTATAAGCTTATATAAGCTTAAATAATCCATTTGAAAAGGGATTATTAAGGCTTATATAAGCTTATAAGCCATAAGCTCCCTTAAATAAGCTTTCCCAAACACCCCCTAAGATTTTGTTACAAAAAACATGTGTTGAAACTAGGCATGTTAAAAAATAACTTAAATTGGGTATCCAAAAAAAATTCCAATATCCGAAATAAGGGTATCCGAAATTTGAATATCTGGAATTTCGGATACCGGATCTGGATAGTGTTTTTTCAAATTTTGAATATTTGATTCGAAATTTTTTCTTTTTGATATCTCATAAAATAATCTGAAAAATCTTTAAAATATCCTAAAAATATTTGAATAATATTTTCTTTGAATATCGAATACCCTGTTTTGAACACCCCTAGTTGAAATACTTGTATGTTAAACATATATCCAGCTGGATTGGTAGTGGTTTATATAAAAAGCCGTTACTGAATAATTAGTAGTTTTGAATTGCAAGGTAAGAAAAATGTACGAATTTTGTTGAGGTAAATTGAATTATTAAGCTAAAAGAAAAACAATTCCAGAAAGAAATATGTCTAAATAGTAAATAAATAAATTACTAAATTATTTAGTGGCTTAATAATTAACAAAGAGAGCTGGGGTTTTACAGTTGTCATAATACGCGTGGTTATGGGATTAGTGCACTGGCAAAGTGAGTGAATAAATGAAAAAAATTGTAAACAAAGGAACATAAAAGCTAATCTATTAAATATAATAAAACAAACATTAAGGTGCCACGTGATGTTTTTTAAGAGTCCTTACTTGACACGTGGTAACTTCCTATTGGCTCCCACATTTATTTTCCCGCCCATAGCAAGACTTCGGTTTTAACAAGAACCTATTATTTTGCCATAAATTCAAATTAATTATCAAATTCTTTCCTATTAAACCATATTAATAGTAAAATCTGTTACTTAAATTATGACTTCTTTTTGTTCACCTTCTATCTATCTATTTGAGGAATGTGTGCATCTACCATGTTTTATGAGATTTTTAATTTTATGTAAATTTAATATTGATTGTTCTTTCGTGAAGTAGAAAACACAATGAGGAAGAATTAACAACAAATCAAAGAACAAGAAGTCAGAATTAAGAACCAGATCAACAATATAATTGAATTGATTATGTGGCTGTGAAACATGAAAATTTTCTAATGTAACTTTCTAATGGGTTTTCAACTATTTTTTTTAGTATTGGATTGCTACTTTATGCTCATAAGTTTGCGGAGCTTGCTGGTGGATAGTTAATTTTCAATTAACTACTAAAACCATCTGAAGAAAACCTAATAGTTTGGCATCACAGGTTAAACACTAAACCTTTTTCTCAGTTTAAAAAAATATTTCTCATTTTTATGATAACTTCTTAATTTAATAGAACAATGGATTATGGACTAAATATTTCTCATTTTTATGATAACTTCTCATTTTAATCACAGGTTAAACACTTAACCACAAATTTCTATCATACAACAATGAATAATTAGGGGTTTTTGGTCTCGTTGTGGAGGTGAGTTGTAAAATTATTGAACTATTACCTGAACAATAACAACAATAATGGAGTAATAATAATATTTATTGTTTCTCTTATCCTTAGTTTGACATGGTTGACGTTCTTATTGGAGAAACTACGAGTAATTTTACTATGTTCCTAATTTGCCCTTTCTAGCTGTAGATATATGGATTTGTTATCGAAAGATTGCTACAAATTGTGAACTTTGTAGGATTTCAGAGGCAGTCTATTTTTTTCTTTCAGGATTTTGCACTGATGGTTGTGCTGCAATTGTCGACTCCGGAACCTCTTTGTTTGCAGGTCCAGTCGTAAGTTTGACCAGATGCTATATGATTTAGAGATATTTTCTCTTTATTTTGACGGTACATTTAAACAAGTAGTAAAGTTTTGACCACGTATTTAAACATCAAATTATTTAAACAAGTAGTAAAGTTTTATTATTTAAACAAGTACTTCCTCCATTTCAAAATAAGTGATACTCTCTCTGTTCCACAAAAAACTTCTCATTTCACCCTAAATTTTTGTCCCACAAAAAAACTTCTTATTTCATACATTTGATGAGCTCCACATAATAAAAAAACTATTATTATTAAGACTCCACCACTAACTATCCACTAACTATCTTTCTCTCTCCAAATCAATATTATATTTTAATCAAAATTATTACCAATGACCCCATTACTAACTATCACCTTAAAACTTGTGCCGAAGTCAAATGAGAAGTTTTTTGTCTGACGGAGGGAGTACAATTTACAGTTCACATTTTTTGAGGTAAAATATGATAATGAATATTAATTAGATTAAATTGGATAGTTAGTGGATGATGAGTCTCACATATATTGATTAAAGTGAATTTAATGATGTTTAAAAGTAAAAATAAGTGTGAACGTGTCTTTTCACTATATTAAATGAGATAATTAGTGAGTTTCAGCCCCACTGCCTTTTACCAAATGTGGTAACTTTTCAAAGTGTATCACTTATTTTAAAACACCTCAAAATCAAAAGTGTATCACTTATTTTGAAACGGAGGAGGTAGTAAAGTTTTATTTTACTTTTTAATATTTAATTAATGGGTCAAATGGGTTTATTGAAGAAAATTAGTTTAAAAAAAAACTGGTTAAATGTGTTGAAAGTTTAAAACATATTAGAAAGTCACCCAAGGGTATTTTTAATTAATAAAATCTCCTTTATGCTAAATTGTATAATATTATTAAAATTGTATAATTTTTAATCATATTTGAGACATGAATTATTTATTAAATATTAATAGTTTCAACAAAAAAATATTTCAAGTTAACCAACCTCTCCTGTTTTATTTGATTTTTTGTGGTTGCTCTCTTAGTGACTTATGTGCGTATATTTTTATAAAACATATATTTATGGGGTATAACTTAGTTTTGCTATATAATTTTATAAACAGTGTTTCAAGTAAAACATATATTTATAGTTTTATACAGATAAAATTACGTTCAATAAAATTAATGATCATCCCGTGAATTTCACGGGATATAACCTAGTTAAGTAGAAAAGAGTGAAGTCCTATTCGTCCGATACTCTTACGTGGACTAAAACTGTACTTTGCGAAAAACTGAAGTAACCCAATGTCACACCCCGCCAAAAGTGGTTTGCGGAAAAACGGACATGCGACTATCGTGAGTAAACATAGCATATGATTATCGTAAACAATAAATGTTTGATAAAAAATAATGTCACCAAAATTTAATGTAAACAAAGTAGTTGAACCAAAACAGAGTTTTAACTAAAATTTGAAGGTGATATCTTTACAAAATGAAAGCTTGACTCCAATGCATGTGACTCAATGCTTAGCGTAGATACCTGAAAAACATAAGTAAAAGTATCAACAAAAATTGTTGAGTGAATTCACAGGTTTTTAATAAGTTCAAATAGTTCGATAGTTTTTCGTATGCCATTTATGGCAAAAATAGTTTGATGACATAAAACGTTTAAAAATAGTCTGCTCAAAAGCGATAGTAGAACAATAGTTTTGTATGCCATTGTTGGCAAAAATAAGGTGATGATAATAACGTTAAAAATGACCTGCTCCGAGAGCAGTAGTACGATTTTACTCGCATTAGTAGAAATAATAGTTTTCGTATGCCATCATTGGCAAAAATAGTGTGATGTTATAAAAATGTTTAAATGACTTGCTCCAAGAGCAGTAGTAGAAACATTAGTGACGGTGATCCCCCAAAGGTTTGCAATGTCTTTGAGTTAAAATGCTGACCCTAAGTCTATAACCAAAACAACAACTCTATCGTGCTAGATATGCACTCCTCATGGTTCGATAAACACCGATAAAAATGATCAAAATCGTGGGAGGGTGAGTCTCAGCCAATAGTACTATTTGCATATCCAGGGCCTAGCCACAACTAGTAAATGATTATGTAGGTAACATATACGCACTTCCATGTACCTCTAAACTTAGTCCAAGCATAAGGATTCGTTGTCTAGTTTCCAAAAATAGTTTCATCACAAGTAAATAATCGATTATAAATAATGAAAATTATTTATAAAATAGTTGATGTGTTTTTCACCCCAATAGTAAAATAGTTAAAATGTAGTAAAAAGAGGGGTTGTGAAATCACAGTCACAATAAGGTTTATTAAATACGTTGTAATAAATAATGTAAAGATTCGTAAAAGCAGTTGTTATGTTTTTCACCCCAAAGTTGTAAAAGAAGTAAATAAAATGCAGTAAAAAGTGGGGCTGTGAACTCACCTTACGCAAATGCTAGTGAAAATGAATATGATGATGCCCAAATAATATGCCAACAACCTAAATACATAAGGTCAAACAATAAGTAGACCGCTCAACAAGCACGTCTATGCAAGTGATTCACTCAATGATTGATGTTAAAATGTCATTAGGCGTGAATGGTTCGTTGATGACCTAAACCTTTCATATAAAATATATCCATACAATATTAATTTTCATACGATACTTCAATCATAATATTATCAAATGATAATTGTGTGCATATACATAAGTGTTTTTAAAAATTATATTATGACTAGATGATATTAAATTCAATCTAAAAAAAACGCGACTGAGTTGTAACCAAATTATTGATGTAACCAACTTATAGATTTTACCTCCATTAATTTAATATTCTTTAAATATAGAATAAAAATATTATATGTTTTTCTTTAAAATGTATCGCTTTTAACATACTTTGAAATTTGTTTACTTTTAATCTAGCAAACTTTTATTCTGTTAAAATCTTTATTATGATGTATCAATAAATAGCATTTATGAATGCTAATAAGGACATCAAATCCCTGCATTTTGAATGTAAGATTCCATTTAAAAAAAAACATAATTGCTTTAACAAAGTGTCTAATTAAATAAAAAGAAATGGTATTGCTTAAAGAATTATAAGAAGTCTTCTTTCAAAAGCATATTGTATGAGTGTAATTATTAAGAAACTGGACTTACGAACCAAATGAAAACGTATGGTCAAATCAAGTTATTTAAAATCTAAGCTTTTGATAGTTGTGTTTCACTTAAGAAATTTTGGGTTTTCGGTTTGTTAATACGTATTTAACCAAATCTTTCATTTTAACAATAGTTTTAGCTTAATGTTTTTGTACATTTTAACATAACATCAAAAAGTGAGTTCTCACAAGCATAGATATAAGGAATTCATAATTAAATCACAAGAAAACGAGATTCCTCACAAGGATTTTGGATGCTTTTTTCTTCTTATTTCCTCGAATAGTCTTGTACTCTTGTTCTTGTCTTGCTACTGCTTTTAGGAACACCTTCTTGTAGCGAATGGCTTCAAAAGAGTGGAGAAAGATCTTTCTTTCCTGTTGCTTTAACAAGTTTGTATGTTGTATAAAAGAAATTGGGTTTTGAGGTTACATGGTGATTAAAGAAAAGAAAATGAGAAAAATATGGAAAGTTGGTAGATGGGATGTGATCGTGGCACACTGGCATGCACGAAAAATATGGATAGTTTGGTACAGATTTGACTGACATTAGAAATTTACTTTTTATGTATTTGAAAATTTTATTTATTCATTTACTTTTCCTTAGAATTAATCATTTTAATTAGCTATACTTTTTATAGCTAAATTTGTTAGTGGACGTGTTTTAAATTGATATTAGATAATTATTTGATGATTCAACATTTGGTTTCATTAACTACATTCGTTCAATACATATATTAAAAAAACTTATATTTATAGTTCCCATTTAAGTTTATTTTAGGTGATCAACTACCTAAATCACAGATATAATTATATGAATGTAGACAACACATACATGCATAATTAACGATGTGTACAAACGACACAAAAATTAAAAAAACTGAATGTGTCTTATTAATGTAATGATTGTACTAAGACAAAGCGAGTTATAAAAATTGACGGGTCAAATACCCGATTGCGAGGGTTGTCACACCCAATAGATAATTTCCAATTAAATTATAAATCCGTGTCAAATAATATTGGTCTAATTCATTTATCGTTTGTAATGTGTATTTTGCATTTCTCACTATTCATATATTTATTAAATCTGTCATGTATTTAATATTTTAATCTCATAGTTAGGCCTTATTATTAAGTTAATATTTTATATTGTTAAATCATTTTTCATCTGACAATTATGCTAACTTCTGAATTTTAGATGTTAAATGTAAGTTGTTGAGTTTGCAAAACACTTAATCGAATGGTACGAGATTTAACTATATACATTTACCGAATCGAATGAACAATAACGATTTGCCATCTTTTATAAACGTATTGATAAACCAGCCACAATGGAAGTCATTGATAATAATATATGCATTTAAAGTTATCTCATTTTATCTTCTAACTCTGAAAAGAATATGAAAGAAAACACAATATCATCAATTGTACGAGACTCACATTATCAATGGCATTATTTTAACTTCCTTTGTTAAAAAAAGTATTTCTGTTTATAATGAGCTCCCTGAAGTTGCTATGTGATTTGATAAGTTAATAATACACTGTCATCATTTATTATAATAAGATGAGAAATATATATTATGGTGTCTCCCTGAATAGCAGCAGCATTCAACAAAGGATAATAACATAAAACCAAACAACAACAAATAATATTTTATTCTATCTTAATCTACTAGTTTTAGTTTACCAAAAACAAACCAACCAACCAGATGTTGATTAAAGAATTCTGGATTAACCCCCAACAATATTTACATCTCCAAGATCCACATTTCTCTCAAGCACCAATTATCTGCAACATTATCATCACTAATTAGGCTTTAGCACACCAAAACAATCAGACCATATAAAACCATGTCAACAGTAAACGGGTCAGATCAAAATGGGTCAGGTAACCAGAAACACTCATCTTAACTACATTATAATGCATTTTATTCAAACTTTAAATCCCTTAATTTCAGCTACTTGAAATTACATACTTACCCTTATTATAACAATTACACATTCCATAAACATATAAGATCTTTAAAAATGCAAATTAAATCTCACCTATAGGTTCAAATTAAAGTCTTAAACCGCTTATATATTGAAAATGAAATCCCGCTAGTTGTAAATATTTAGGGTTGTCAAATGTGATTGCAACAGTTATATCATTCAAATAAAAATCTAAACTTTTTAAAAATCATTCACGAGTTTTTATGCATTAGATTACACTATGTGCCACTTCTTTTATAAACTATTTTTATTTACTTCACTAAATAAATCAATATTTTACCAGCCTTTGTGAACTTCTTCCTTTAAGTGTCTTCATTGCAGCTTCTGCAAAAGCTTGAGCAGCTTCAGCATCAGCTTCAGCAGCCTCAGCCTCTCTTGCCGCCTCTTCCGCCTCTGCAATGGCGGCTTCAGCCTCTGCCACCGCCTGAGCCGCCACAGCTGCCGCCTCTTGTGGTGTCATACTTCTCATCTTCTGTAACTCCAAATCAATCTGACTTTTTGTAGGAACAGTAACAACACTCGTTTCATCTTTCTTATGATCAATCCTCATTGGAGATGATGAAGAACAACCGCCCTTTTGTTTTCCTGAATCTAAACGTGTCATTGTTGCTGCTTTTTTCTTGTCTGATGTTGCGTTTGATGATGCGATTCTGTATTTGCGTTTTGTCTGGAATAAAAGTGTAGATAATTCTGGTTAAAATGTTAAAAAATTACAAAAATAGTCCTTGTGGTTTGAATAGAAGTATGGATTTCGTCCCTTGGCTTTTTGTAAAAGTCCCTAGAGCAAAAAAGGCAGTTTCAAAACTATGGACTATCGGTGTAATAATAAAAGTGGAGGGACAAAATCCATAATTTCTTACAAATCACAAGGACGATTTATGTAATTTACTATTAATTAATAATATATATTATACCTTGATTAGTTTGCCTGTTTGAGTCAGATACTTTAATTTCATAGATAGGAGTCTCTTAAAATTTGGAGGTGCCCAATATTGTTCCTGAAAAAAAACTGGGAAAGTTAAACGATAGAAATTTTAAACTTACAAGACCTCAAAATATATATTATTAATGTCTGACAACTTTTTTTATTACACAAATAGTCCTTAATTTTGAGATTTGTAACATCAACGTTCCCTGGAAAGTAAAAAACTTAATGGCCCTTTTTTGCTTAAAGGGTTGTTTGTGTCGCAAGTTTCAGAATTAGGGACTATATGTGCAATATAAAAAGTTGTGTGACGATTTATGTAATTTAGTCTAAGAAATATAATGCAAATACCTCTATGTATGTGCCTATAGTAGTCTTATTAGAACCACCAGGCTCCTTCATGTTGTTTATAGCCTCCATTATAAGATTGTCCAGCCTATAATCAAGCAAATATATACTTAATTTCTATTGCAAATATATACTTAATTTCTATTATAAAATTTAACTTTGTGTAACCTTATCATAGATCTTTTTGAGCCACCAATCTGTGGGGACCCACTAGAAGATGGAAGAGGTCTAGTATCACCTGAATCTTCATCATCACTTTGATCAACGGTTGTCATTGCAAGAGGATTATCATCTTTAGGAACATGTTGCACTCTTTTTAGGGCTAATCTAGCCTTCTCACGTGATCCCCAACCATTAGCCATTACACTCATGTTCCTCCACTTATCCTAATTAAAATTCAAAAATTAATTAAAAAATATGAAAAAGCATTTTAAGTTGTTTTTATAAGGTGAAAAGATGCAAAACCTTAAGATCAACATTAGATCGCAGGTACAATACACTGCTGAATTCTGGATCTTTAAGAATTGTGCGCCATTTTCCTGCTCCATGTTTAACAACTCCAGCTTTGAGAGCTGATTCTTCTTCAGATGTCCATTTTTGCTTAGGAGCACCCATTAAGCTAATTGAAAGTAGTTATGTTCTTTCTACCAGTTAAAAATGCATATATCAGATCAGAAAACATACAATTAAATATTAATAGATGACTTAATGGCAGCTATTTGTTAGATATAGAAGATGCAGAAACCAGAAATGAAATGAAATATATAAAATGGACTAAAAGTTCTGTAAATGAAGACGAATATCTCAAAGAGATGATTGAATTCGATTAAGCTGTTTGGTTATTGCTACTCATGTCTGCAAAGAGAATTGATTCCCTAATGTAATCATCAGGTTATTTGCTTACAAAGAGTCAGGACAGTTATTATTTGAAGCTATTGAATAACGAATTTTATGTTACTAAAACATACTAATATCAATTAGGCATCTGAAACTTTCTTCACCAAACTATAATTCAGTATCCAAATATGACTAAGAAAACCAGCAACAAAATGCATCAACAAACCTCATGTATAACTAAAATCAATACAATGAAATTCTGCTAGCTAGATCATAGGTCAAACAACATGATGAAGCCTTAATTTGCTAAATATTATTTACATTACATCCAAGCTAAATTCCCAATCAACGAATCAAATTTTGCATGAATATCATAGCAATTCGTGAATATTAATAATGAAAATCAGCATATAAGAAACTGGTTATTGATTAATCGATTTGAAATTGGTGAGCTATGAAATTGGGGATTTTCACTTCTTCTACCTTTGTTAAATTCGGAAGAAACAGCTCATGCTTGTTCAAGGATGCAGTTATATCACAAATTTGGACAGTTCTAATAGATCTTGGATCTCGATCCTGATGTTAGTTTTCCGATTCGTGAACAATAAAGGTTAAGAAACGTGTGAGAAAATTAGGGTTTGGAATTTGAGGGGCTCATAATAACCACCTGAACCATGTGACCCACCGGAACCAGATTATTTCTGGTTAATCGGGTCAGGGCTCATTAAACCCGAATTCTATTGGGCCTGGACCGGAAATAATGGGCTATTGATATCTTAACAATTGGCTGTTGTTGGGCTACTAACCTACTACAATACGAACAGAAGCAAGGGATTGATTATATTTGGGTGTTGATTTTCGATCTAAGAGATGTGGTTTTTGGCTTCTTTCGTATTCTTTAAATTTTGTATATTAGGTATCTTTCTGATAATACAATGTACACATACATAATATTATTTGGATTTTATTTGAGTCCTCTTTAATTTGCATCAATGAGGCCCTAACCTTTCACGAATCTCTTTATTTGTCGGATTCAGAAAAACAATGTTTTCATGTGGTGCACTCTTTCGATCCTTTGGAGGTTTAGAAACGACTCAAAACTGTTCCGTGATGATGTCATATTTTTTTCTTTGAGAAACAATATTGGTGCCTATTATTTATGTATATCCATTTGATGATGACAAGTGTCAAAATTAAAAGATGATATGACAAAAGAGAATTAATGGTAAACACAAATATTATTTCTCTTTTTTCTTCCTTTGGTTATAGAGTAGATCTAATCTTTGTACCTTGAATTGGCTTGAGTAACTTTGTAATCCTAAATCCACCTAGAACCACAATTTTGAGTCTCATATTTTTCGGCCCAACCACATGAGCGACAATTATTGCGTAAAACAAAAGATATTAAAACATAACCTAGCTATGACAAAACAATGGTAACATCAGAATATGAGATCATGAGGCTGGTGGGTATGGGCACCACATGTGGTGGTGCTCTTTTCCGTCATATCAGCGCCACCTCAGCAACCACACTACCACCACACCACATCATCTCTAGGAAATACCCACCACACCACACCACACCATTTTATTCCATTAAATTTTAAATAAAATAAAAAGGAAAATACCCCTCAACCAATCAGAAGCCACCATTGTCCAAAAAAGCAACCCCACGCCCGTGCTCCCCCGTCGTCCGTGCCCCTCTCCACCCACGCCGACCCCCCACGCCGTTGTGGGGGGCGGTGTTCCCCTTCGAGGCCACGCCGTGGCTGCCGAGTCACACCCCCACGCCCTTTGTGCCGTTGGACCATACCGTCTAGCCTGAGATCAAGCACATGAAACCGCGTTTATTGACATGGTCCGATGATGCCTTGCCTCGTGGCCACTCTTGTAGGGTTACACGTGTCACTTACTGGTTCACCAGCATAGTCACCCCCTCTAAGTGCTGTACAAGACGACAAAACTAGTCTAGGATTTTTGTCTTATTCACTTGTGTCTTTTCTTCCAACTCTCATACATAACTTATTCCTTGCACACATCTTTCTATTATTCTTCAAACAAATTAGAGAAAACAAGAAAACCACATCTGGGATTTCAAAATCTTTTCAACAAAAAATGGAACAAGATTATTGTTCAGAATGCAGCAGCGGGTGTGAATCTGGTTGGACATTTTACTTGGGACGCTCAATGTATTCTTGTGATTATTTTGAGAAATTCAAAAATTATGATTATGAAGAAGATGATGATGATGATGATGGCATGTCTATGGTTTCAGATGCATCTTCAGGTCCACCACACGTTCAACAACATGAACAAGAACAAGAATGCAATAAAAATGGTGTCTTTGGTGGCGGGAAAAGAGAGAATTTTGTTAAGAAAACAAGAAAGATTCAAGATTCGCCACCTTGTTTTCTTGATGACACTGCTACCTCTTCTTTCTTTAACTTCTCTCATGTAATCTTCTTTCACTCTGTTTTCTACCAAAAGTTGATGTTTTAGTATGAGTTGGGTTCCTAAAGTTTCAGGGTTTTATTCTTAAACTTCCTTTTGTCATATATTCTTAGTTTACTTATGACTGCAAAAAAGAAGTTGAGAGATTACACCCAAAAAATATAAAAATAAATTAAGTTACTTAATAGAATATTAATAAAAATTGATTGGTTGACTTAACATCAAAGAAAGTTAAGGGCAACCTCTTTGAAATTATATAAAGTTCAAAGGGTTAAACCTTAAAAGGTTAAAAAGTTGGTTGGTTTTACCATCTTTAACCATTTTATGTTTTGACAGGTGGGAAATAATCAAGATTTAACGGAGGGTAATAATGTAAATGCAGATTATCCACAGGACCATTTTCAGGGTAAATCAAGATTCCAAGATCAATTTGGGGGTTTCAAGTTGTCTATTTCCGGTACTCAATCACCACAAAACCAGTTACGTTCACCTGTTTGAAGATGCAATGTTTCTTTATATGTTCTTGCAAGAACTCCATGTAAGACTGATGTTTCTTTAGTCTAACACAATGTACACTTTTTGTAGCTGGGGATGATTTGTATGAACATCAAGAGGGATATGATATGTTTGTATACATGTGAAAGAAAATATGTATTAACCTATCAAACTAATTATTGTAGGTTTTTCTTAATTCGTTTAAATTGGTTATTGATTCTAATAGAGTATTCATGTTTATAACAGACTCTCCAGGGTGGTCAAGTTATGCTTGAGATATACATAAACTAGTTATTTCTAAACTTTCCATAACATATGGTAAATATTTACCTAACGATAGATCGAACAATTAAGTTTCATCAAAAACAATTTAATTTACATGATTGAATACTATAATCCCTAAAATAAATACTAAGTCATAACAAAAACTCTAAACTATACAAGTAGTTTTGGTTCTACTAAGAACACATACCAAACAAGAGCCACAAGTCTAAGTCTTCCATGATTAAAAAGCTTCAAAATAGCATAAAAAATAGAAGAAAAAAAAATCTCCCACAAAATAAACAAAAAATCTCTTCTTATGAGTGCCTATATAGTAGTAGTATATACATATACATATACATAGGCATTAATTATTATTCGTTTAAACTACTACTCAAGAAGGCGTCTACTCTTACACCAGAAAATGGCAATAATATATAAGAAAATGCTACCAATTGTACCACCACCAACAGTCCACATAAATTTACTCATACCAACTTCCTTCTGTACAGGTGTATCTTGATGAAACAAGTCAATAGTAATATTCATCCCAAACACTCCAGCAACCACCACAAATGCACTCACAACCAAAGTTGCAGTTGTCAGCATAACCCCCATTTGTAACAGATGGTTCTGTTTGTCATCCAACATTATGTTGATGTAATCCTCTGTGTCGTCCACATACTCCCTCAACTTAAACACAAATCATTAACTAATTCCTTTAATCAAATCATAATCATAATCATCATTAAGGAATTAATCAGACTTACAGTGGATAGTTTATTGAGAGTACCATCAATCTGAACAAAATAAGCTTCTAACAGCATTTCAAGTTCTTCAATGTCAAGATGCTTGCTGTTAGTACCACTTCGTGTGGTGCTAGTTCGGGTACCATCTATTAAACCCTCCCTAGGAATTCTAATATAATATATTAAAAGTAATATTTTTTCAATAAATAATAAAAAAAAACAGAAACCTGCCATCAATGTCTGTTTGAAGGAGATCTTCATCCATGGCATCTTCTTCTTCATTGACAAAAGAAGAAGAAGAAGAAGAAGAAGAAGAATTGTCAAGTTGGAGTTCTAATTTGTCGGTTAAATACATTTCTGCCATATCTTCATCATCATCTAGCAAATGCTCCAATTCATCCCTAACCTGAATGAATTGGAATCCATAATCAAAAACATTTTTATGAATCCAAACACCAGAATAATGTATTTTGATTTTACAAACCTTTTGAACACGTCCTGTGATGGCAACCAGCCGACTTTTAATTTGGCGAACACGTTCCAAATTAAGAGTACTAATCTTTGAGGTCAACTTATCCAGTGCTGGATGCGCTTCTTGCTCCAATGTCTTTGCCTGAGTTTGTAAAAAAATCAGTTAAACATGTAAAAAAATTAAAAATTAAAAATCCTACCTCGCTATCTAGGGAACCACAAGCTGCTTCAAGGCAGGCTTCTAGTGCAATGAACTCAAATGAAAGAAGTTTTGGTCCATCTCGTTTGTCAAAAGAGTGTTTACCGTCAACTTTGACCTGTTGACCACTTTCTGTGCTTGCTCTTGGTGGGCTGACTTCTGTTGACCGTGGCTCACCCAAATCATACAAATGTCTCCACTCATTATCACCACCATCTACCATTGCAGCCTAAACAAGTTATAATATCATCAAAGTTGTGGAAGTAACCAAGATATGATTACCGGAAAGTGGTCAAGTCAGCATAAACAGTTGCAGCAGTTTGCATTAATCTTAAGGCATATAAGAACTGTAGCACAGTAGACAGCACAACTGGAGTAGTTTGAAATTAAATTAGGGCATCATTCAGTAATTAATTCTCTAGAACTTCATATACATCACGCAATCAGAATCCCTAATTCGGATATTTACAACAATATCTCCACAAAACGATGTTCAATTTCATAAAAACAACGAATAATCACTAAATGATGCTGAAGATGTACTAAGAAGTCAGAAAACAGATTACCTGAGAAGTAGAGTGATGATGACGCAAAATCCGGCGTTGAAGTTCGTCAACAAAAAGGAGTAACAGATGGATCTTTCGAATTAAGCAACAACACCTCTTGTGCGGTAATTATGGCCTTAATATGCTCTAGATTAATGACGATTGCTCGTTCGAACTAGGGGTTAGGGTAGGGGTGGCAATTGGTTCGGGTTGACGGGTTCGGGTTCGCGGGTTGACGGGTCAGAAACGTTCAACCCGAAACCGACCTGTTTATATAAACGGGTCAGATATCTCAACCCTAACCTGTTTAACTTCAACCCAAACCTAACCCATATAACCCATTTAATAACACGGGTTAAATAGGTTATCAGGTCAAACAAATTAAACGGGTCAAACAGGTCAAAATGTTGTTGTTATTACACAAATTCATAACAAAATACAAAACACCAAATTACTAAGTAATATTTTTTATTTTTATCTAACTACTAATTATGTTTTAACTAGTAAACTATAAATTAAATATAAATATATAATTTTTAAAATATATTTTAATAATTAAACGGGTTGGCGGGTCGACCCATTTAAATTATCATTGACCCGAACCTAATCTGTTTAATAAACGGGTCAGCTGACTCAACCCGAGACTGACCCAATTATTTTTTACCTCAACCCAAACCTGTTTATTTTCGTGTCGGTTTCAGGTCGGGTTTCGTGTCGGGTCAGAAATTGCCACCCCTAGGTTAGGGGTGTGCATGGGGCGGTTTGGGGCAGTTTTAGGCTCAAACCGAACCGAATCCGCTAATTTCGGTTTTAGGATTTTCAAAACCAATGGTTTCGGTTTCTATCGGTTTCGGTTTTAACGGTTTTTAGCCCTTAACGGTTCGGTTTCGGTTTTAAAACCGAATCCACTTTTTTTGAACATAATTATATAATTTAATGTACTAATCTTCATTTTTTTCAAAATTGCAAACAAATTTCAACAACGAAAATCATTTTTAGCCCAAAATTTAAACTATAAACGTATTTTGTAGCATTTAATAATAATATAAACATTAATAACCATAGTAGATGAACTTTCAAATATTTAAATGGGTCTACTTTGATTTAATAACTATAAATTAAAAAATGTATATATAATATATTAAATATTAGCGGGGCGGTTTCTTAATGGGGTGGTTTGTAGTTAAAAACCGAAACCGAACCGAATCCGTCGGTTTTTCCAAAATTCAAAACCGAACCATCGGTTTTGAGATGGTTTCGGTTTTGACGGTTTGGTTTTATCGATTTTAACTGTTTGGTTTCGGTTTTTCGGTTTATATGCTCACCCCTACCAAGAACAGTAGAAGGATACGACAGGATCGGGTCAAGGATTCGGAGATCGCGAGCGGGTAGTCCGGTGCGGCGCATGATAGGGTGCTTACCGGCCTCAATAATTTGAGCTTGGCCGGTGGAATCGAGGAGGAGCCATGGCCTGACTCCTGTAGTCTTTCTCCGAAGACCTGGTCCACCGACGTTCAACTGTGCGGCGGCAGTTCGTACGGTGTCGAAGACGTCTTCTTCCGGTGTGGCGGCGAACGCGACGGCTACCGGAGGATGAGTGATCCTCATGACTTGAATGTCAACCAGACCCACTCTTGATTTTCAACTTTTGTTAGGGTGGGGGGGTGGGTTACAAGAGTATGTCTTCCAAATACTTACTAAAAACACTCTCCACTCAATATTTCAATATTTATAAATTAATTTTCATAAAAGTTACATCATAATTAAATATTCAACGGCCAGCAGGTGAAAGGTGTCGATAACTAGGTATAAAGGTATAACAGAAATTACTTTGGAAAAATGTAAAAAACATTATTGTTGGAGCAAAATACAGATCAACTTAATACTGATGCTGCAGTTAGTACTGATCATACTTAGTACTGATGGGGCAGAAAACATTTACTACTGATGAAGTTGATGCTGGTGAAGACTATAACTAAAGTTACTACTGATCAAGCTTATTGAAGATACTACTGATCAATAGTAGTTACTACTGACGTTGATATTGGACTTACTACTGATCACCAAGTTTACTACTGACGTTACCTATTTACTACTGGTGATTGCAGTTTACTACTGGTACGCGTTTTGGAAGCATATCAAGTCCGAGATCTTCGTAGAGATAGTTATAGTATGTAAATCAATGTATATCTACAGAATTAGAATGTAAATCAAGTCCTAGAATAACTAGGGTAAATAGTTTAGCTTCAAGGACTATTATAAATAGTTCCTTACGAATTGTAAACGTACGTGTGTATTGTTAACTTGATAATATACATTGAAGCTTTTTGTGAATCTGTGTTCTTAATATTTTCGCATATTATTTACAGTTCATTGTTCTTAATTACATTGATATAGTGTTGATCCGCTGCAACTTCTATAGTCAATTAGATCTAAGGTGTTTATTAACTTCTCTATAGTTAATCGATCCTGACAAGTGGTATCAGAGAGTATTGGTTCTAGATCTACGATTTGTTAAGAACAACAAAAAGTTTTAATCATTAAAACACACACATTATTAATCATGACTGATAATAATGAAAGCACTCAGGCCAACAAAATT
Organism: Calendula officinalis; assembly: GCA_963853835.1. NCBI lineage: Eukaryota > Viridiplantae > Streptophyta > Magnoliopsida > Asterales > Asteraceae > Calendula > Calendula officinalis. Next base: position 7,410,774 of record OY970834.1, read on the forward strand.
CCTATACTCACTCCCAACAACTTTGGGATGTGGAAGAATCGTATTAAGCAATACATGCTTATTACAGATTATTCTATGTGGGAAGTTGTCCTTGAAGGAAACAAAACTGGTCCTGGTCAAGCAAGCAGCTCTGCAACTGAGGCAGACAAACTTAAATGTGAGAAGGAGAAGAAGGACAAGGGAATCGAACTGAAAACTCTAAGCACTCTCCTATTGGCCATTCCTAATGACTATCAACATCTCTTTGTTGAGTATGATGATGCAAAGGTACTATGGGAAGCACTGGAGAAGAGATTTGTTGGGACAAAGAGTACCAAGAGGAACATGAAGTCTGTTCTTAAACAAGACTTTGAAAACTTCAAAGGAAAGCCCAATGAAACACTCACTCAAGTGTTTGACAGATTCAACAAACTAATTGGTGAACTTAACCAAGTTGGGGTCAAGATGGATCAAGAAGATGTCAACATGAAGTTCCTAAGGTCTCTTAGTGAAGAATGGGCCATGTATACAGTGGTATATAGACAAAGAGATGCTCTAGAAGAAAAAGAGTTGGATGAACTCTACAATGATCTCAGAGTATTTGAAACTGAGGTAAACCAAAAGAACCCTTCTATTTCTTCTAATAATGCTGCATTTGTCTCTAGTACAGGTCAAGGTCAGGAAACCTTCACAGGAAAGGCTGCAGATTCTGAGGATACTGCAAGAGAATCCTTCTTCACTAGTCATGTGCATACTGCACTGATTAGTGATGACTTGGAACAATTGAATCCAGATTATCTTGAGGAGATGGATCTTAAATGGCAGATGGCTATGCTGAGCCTAAGGACAAAAAGATTCTTAAAAAGAACTGGTAGGACAAGCCTCAACTTCAACAAAGGTGACAAAGCTGGATTTGACAAAACTAAAGTCAAATGTTATAACTGTAACAACCTTGGTCACTTTGCAAAAGAATGTCCTCAGCCAGACAAAAGATCAAAATCAACTGCCCTTGTATCACAACAAGGACAAGGATATGACTGGAGCTTCCAAGCAGAAGAGCATGCTCAAAACCAAGCTCTCATGGCCTTTACTGACAACAAGAATGAGGTAAAACCTAAACCTTGTACTTCTGAATGTATTAAAATTGTTAAAAATCTAGAAAAAGAAAACACTAAATTAAATGAAGATTTAGCGAAAGCAGTCAGAAGAAATCATGAATTTGATGGTGTGATTGCTGATCAAGAACATCAAATAAAGGTGTACCAGATGATTGATCAAAGGATAAAGGAAGAATTGCTTCAGGCTGTGGATGAGAAAGAGTTTTATGAGATAAAAAATAAAGAACTAATAAGTAAATTAGAAGAATGTCAGCTTGAAATTGAACAAAATAAATTAACAATCAAAAAGTTTGAAAGAAGCACTAAAATTCTTGATGAACTAACTAACAATCAAACTACAGAAAAAGTTGTTCATGGGGTGGGATATCATGCAGTACCACCTCCATATAAAATCATTCCACCACTTAAAAACAGTTCAGAAAGAATCATTAATGAATTAAAAACTGAAAATCAAACTCAATCTCATAATGAAACACCTGAATCAAATGATTATTCTGATGATGATCAATCAATTGAATTTACAATTTCTCAAACTGAATCACCAAAATCAATTGATACAAGTTTTCACACAGCACAAAGTCCAAATGAATCTCCTAAATATGATGCAGAAAATATACCTAAAATTCTAAAAAGGGGAAATCAAAGAAATATGAACCAACTCTTAGAACAAAGAAAAATCATAAAGGCTCAAGATAATAAATTAAAATGTGTCATTTGCAACAAAGTAAATCATTTAGCAAAGGATTGTCACTTCAATCCAATAAACTGCAAAGAGTTAAGAGAATTTAAAATCTTTAAAGAAAAAGCAAAGACACAGAAGTTAAAAGATACTACTGGCCTTTCAGTAGTAAATAAAACAAAAACTCCAATTGCTGAAACACCAAGATTTGGAAGAAGTGCACCAAGATTTGTGCAAAACAGAAGAGTTGGAAGCCCAAAGAACAGCAATTACTTCAAGAACAATGGAAAATCTAATCAAAATAAACAATACTTTAAATTTTCCAACACCAGTAAAAACTTTACAAACTTTACTACTGGTGTTAACCCTAATTATAATGTTGTATGGTACCAGTACAAGAACACTACTGGTAAAAACCCTAATTACAAAAATACTACTGCTCCCAAACCAACTTTCAAAAATACTACTGGTGTCAACCCTAAAAACACTACTGGTCATTCTAAACATGGTAAGTACCCAAATACTACTGGTCCATCAGTAGTAAAGCATTCAAAAGCAAAAAATCACGGGTATAAACCAAGATCAGTAGAAAATTCTCACACCAGTAATACTTTCAAAAGGGCAGTAGTAAAACAAAACACCAGTAATAAACAAGTTTGGGTACCAAAAATGTTTAAAGTTAAATCCCCAAAAGCTTATTTCTCAAAGGATGAACCCAAGACATATAAAGCTTGGGTTCCCAAACTTAACTAATCCTTTACTCACTTGTGCAGAGCATTCAGATCCCAGAAGAAGGACGAACATGGCATATTGATAGTGGATGCTCAAGGCACATGACTGGAAATCTGCAAATTCTTAAAGATTTCAAGTCATTTGATGGAGGATATGTGGCATTTGGTGAGAATCCCCAGGGAGGTAAGATTACAGGTAAAGGTACTGTTACTAATGGCAAAATTACCTTTGATGATGTATTTTATATAGCTGAACTAAAATACAATATTGTCAGTGTGTCTCAAGTTTGTGATAAAAAGAATAAAATTCTTTTCACAGACATTGAGTGCATCATTCTTTCTCCTGACTTTATTTTAGATGAAAAATATGTTGTTTTAAGAACTCCAAGGAGAAACAATGTGTATTGCCTAGATATAGGGGGAGAACTCATTTCTTCAAATGAGGTCAACTGTTTTATATCCAAGACAAACACCACTGAATCAGAACTATGTCATAGAAGGATGTGTCACACAAATTTCAAAAACATGAACAATTTAGTAAAAAGAAATCTGGTCATTGGACTACCTCAAAAACAATTTATGTGTGATCATCATTGTGTTGCATGCCTAAAAGGTAAACAACACAAGTCTTCTCATAAGTCCAAAACTATGAACTCTATTTCTGTTCCTTTGCAGCTCTTACATATGGACCTATTTGGACCTACAAATGTAATGAGTATTGGAAAGAAACAATATTGTCTTGTTATTACTGATGACTTTTCCAGATATACATGGGTTTTCTTTCTCAGGACAAAGGATGAAACAAGTGAACTCATAAAGAACTTAATTGTCAAACTGGAGAACACATCTGATCAAAAAGTTAAAGCCATAAGATGTGATAATGGCACAGAATTTGAAAATATTAAGAACACAGATTCACAAAAAGCTTCAATGTATATTATCAAGTTAACAATACACACGTACGTTTACAATTCGTAAGGAACTATTTATAATAGTCCTTGAAGCTAAACTATTTACCCTAGTTATTTTAGGACTTGATTTACATTCTAATTCTGTAGATATACATTGATTTACATACTATAACTATCTCTACGAAGATCTCGGACTTGATATGCTTCCAAAACGCGTACCAGTAGTAAACTGCAATCACCAGTAGTAAATAGGTAACGTCAGTAGTAAACTTGGTGATCAGTAGTAAGTCCAATATCAACGTCAGTAGTAACTACTATTGATCAGTAGTATCTTCAATAAGCTTGATCAGTAGTAACTTTAGTTATAGTCTTCACCAGCATCAACTTCATCAGTAGTAAATGTTTTCTGCCCCATCAGTACTAAGTATGATCAGTACTAAAAATGCTAACTTAATTAACTTTTGTGATCTTAAAGGTATTGACAGGCAATACAGCTCACCCAGAACTCCACAACAAAATGGTGTAGCTGAAAGAAGAAATAGAACCATCATTGAAGCAGCTAGATCAATGCTAGCAGATTCAAAATTACCAATCACTTTTTGGGCAGAAGCTGTTAATACTGCCTGTTATGTTCAGAACAGAGTATTAATAGTGAAGCCACATTTTAAAACACCATATGAACTTTTTAATAAAAGAAAACCTTCTATAAGTTTTTTAAAATTATTTGGTTGTCCTTGTACTATTTTGATTACAAGAGAACAAATTGGTAAGTTTGACTGCAAAGCTGATGATGGAATCTTTGTGGGATATTCTACTCAAAGCAAATCATATAGAGTATTCAACAAAAGATTAAGGATAATTGAAGAAAGCATTAATGTATCCTTTAATGAAAATGTCTCTAATGAACAAGGAAATGGTCCAGATTGGCTATTTAATATAGACAATCTAACCAAATCCTTTAATTCTAACATGGACTTCAATGCAGGAAATTCAAATTGTCACACTCAACAGGAAGGAACATCATCTGTCAATACTGGTCAAGAGGAGATGAGATACATTGTAGTTAATACTGCTCCAATAGTTAATACTGATGTCAGTAATGACTCGAGTTCTGGAACCAGTAGTAACTCTGAGAATGAGGACAGTAGTAATTCAAATACTACTGGCGCCAGTAATAGTACTCAAAATACTACTGGTCCCAACAATAACCTAGATTCTCAAGATACTACTGATACCAGTAACAACAACAATACTACTGATCTCAATGAAGACAATAGCAGTAGTAACTCTGACCAAGATGATGATGAACCAAACATCAATGACAATGAAGGATCACTAGAGGAACAACTGCCTGAGACAAATGAGTCCAATCTTGAAAATCAACTAGTAGTTGATAAAGCTACAACCACAAGGACTCAGAAGAACCATCCATTAGACCTTGTTCTAAGTGATGTTAACTCACCACTACAAACAAGAAGCAAATTAAACAAAAGCTTAACTGCAAATATGTGTAATATAAGTTTAATTGCTAATGAATGTATGTTTGAATGCTTTCTGTCTCAGGATGAACCAAAGAAGATCCAACAAGCAATGAAGGACTCAAACTGGATTGAGGCAATGCAAGAAGAACTCCTTCAATTCAAGTTACAAGCTGTTTGGACACTTGTACCTCTACCCAAAGGAAAAAGAGCCATTGGAACAAGATGGATCTTCAGAAATAAGAAAGATGAAAGAGGTATAGTGATCAAGAACAAAGCCAGACTTGTAGCCCAATGATACACTCAAGAAGAAGGAATAGACTATGATGAATTATATGCTCCTGTTGCTAGAATTGAAGCTATAAGAATATTTCTAGCATATGCTTCATTCAAAAAGTTCAAAGTCTATCAAATGGATGTGAAGAGTGCATTCCTATATGGGAAGATTGAAGAAGAGGTCTATGTTTGCCAACCTCCAGGTTTTGAAGATCCAAAACATGGTGACTATGTGTTCAAACTAGATAAAGCACTATATGGCCTACATCAGACACCAAGAGCATGGTATGACACATTATCATCATACCTATTGAAGAACAACTTTAAAAGAGGAGCCATTGACAAAACTTTGTTTACAAAGAAAGTCAAAGATGATATACTACTGGTACAAATATATGTAGATGATATCATCTTTGGCTCAACCAATGATTTATTATGCAAAGAATTTGAAGAACTGATGCAGATTAAATTCAAGATGAGCTCTATGGGTCCAATGAACTTCTTCCTTGGACTCCAAGTCAATCAAAGAACAGATGGTATTTTGATAAATCAATCAAAATATGTCAAAGACATCTTGGAAAAGTTTGATTTGAAAGACAGTAAAAGTGCAAGTACACCAATGGAAACACACAAACACCTACATCCTGATGTTGTGGGGGAGGATGTAGATGAACACTTATATAGATCAATGATAGGCTCTTTGATGTACTTAACTGCATCAAGACCTGACATTATGTATAGTGTTTGTGTGTGTGCAAGATATCAAGCAAGACCTAAAGAACTACACTTGCAAGCTGTCAAAAGAATATTCAGATACTTGAAAGGCAAACCATCACTAGGTCTATGGTATCCACATGATTCACCCTTTGAACTCATAGCCTACACAGATAGCGACTATGGAGGTAAATGTCAAGACAGAAAGTCCACTACTGGTGGATGTCAATTCTTTGGATCAAGACTGGTGTCATGGCAATGTAAGAAGCAAACAAATGTATCAACATCAACTGTTGAAGCAGAATATGTAGCTGCATCTGCTTGCTGTGCTCAAGTACTATGGATTCAAAACCAGCTTCTAGACTTTGGTATCTCTATCCTTAAAACTCCTATTTTTATTGATAATCAAAGTGCTATTAGTATTGTGAACAATCCAGTAAAACACTCTAAAACTAAACACATTGAAATAAGATTTCATTTTATAAGAGACTGTAATGAAAAGAAATTAATCAAAGTTGTTAAAATTCATACTGATGATCAATTAGCAGATCTTTTTACAAAAGCATTTGATGTAGGAAGATTCAACTTCTTGGTTAGCAGTATTGGAATGATTTTGATAAATTAAAATCTCACTTAAAATCATGTGTAAAATTAGTGTTGTAAAATATTATTTATTTGTTTAAGTGTTTTATTACTGGTAGATCTGTATTACTGGTTGTAGGCATGTGCACAAGATACTACTGGTAGTTCATCACTACTGGTGTGTATTAGGTTTACATAAATACTACTGGTAAGTCAGTACTACTGGTATTCACATATACTACTGGTCTTGTGATGTTAGTAGACACTACTGATGTTTATAGTTACTACTGATGTCAAAATCCTTAGTCACTACTGATGTTAGTAGATACTACTGACGTTTTACTACTGATATCACATTTAGTACTGGTCTTTCAGAATCACAATTACCAAACTAACCCCCATGAAAATAACCGTTATGTTATGATTCGAAGGGCATTTTAGTCGTTTTGCAGGTTAAATCGAAAGATATAAAAGGCGGCAGTCGATTAATTTAGCATTATCTGCACTTCGATTTGCTAAATTCTCTCGATAAACCCTAGTTGTCGATCAAAAAATCCTTCGTCAGTAACAAAATTCATTCCTGTTTCTTTCAAAGTCAACAACAAATGGCAACTCTAAAATCTTTGAATGTTCAAACCGATCTCAAATACTCAGAATTTCACAATATGTGTGCTTTCCTAAAGAATCCCGACGGAACAAAAGATTTTCGTCCGATAGTCAAATTTTTGAGAAATTCTTATATACAGTTTGCTTTAACTGTAAAACCAAAATCATATCAACAGCACTTGGTGGATTTCTGGACCAATGCTGAACAAACAGAAGGAACAACCATATCCATGATCAAATCAAAAGTAGATGGAAAGCATATAACAGTCACAGAACAATCTATTCGACACCATCTCCAACTACATGATGATTCAGGTATGTTTACTCTTCCTAAGGAATACATTGCTGAAATTTTAAATAAAATGGGTTATGAGGGAAGACTGAATATAGTAACTTTTCAAAAGGGTCTTCTCTCCCCAAAATGGAAATTTTTAGTACATACTATTCAGCATTGTATTTCTCCTAAACGAAGTACTTGGAATGAGTTTAATAAGGCAATAGCCTCTGCTGTTGTCTGTTTATGCACAGACCAAGTATTTAATTTTTCTTACATGATTTTTGAAGGTATGTTGGGAAATCTTAGTTCTTCTAAATTTTTAATGTATCCCAGATTTCTACAACATATCATAAACTGTGAATTACAAAACTTGTCAACTCCTAAAAACATTTTCATATTACCTGAGTTGAACAAGAAAGTTTTCTCAAATATGAGAAAACAATTTAAATTTTCGGGCAAGGAAACCCCTTTGTTTCCTAACATGATCAAAGATCAAACACAAATTGGAGAGGGTTCAATCATAGATACAACCCAAATTGAACCTCAACCCACTCCATCACCCCCAAATACAGCCCAAACACCACCCCAACTAGTCACTCAAACACCACCTCAAACAGAAGTCCTGAATGTGTCCCAGGAACTTGACTTAAATCTGCAGAGTGCTACTCTTCACTCTGTGGAAGACCTACCAGATAAAACCAAAAACATTTCCACTATTTATCAAAGAAAGAAAATTTCTTCAAAGGACACCAGGGGACAAATTGAGTCAAACCCCAGGCTCCAAGAGTTGTCCTCCAAGGAGGAGAGAGGACATGAGGCGAGGGCTTTCACTACTGATGCCCCAAAGGTGGGTGCACAGGACAGTGAAAACATCATTAGGACCCAGACCTCGGCAACTTTGAGTGATGACTCATTTGAGGAGTTACTCAAAGGACCCCGGTGCCAAGAAACCACAAGGGGGGGCATCTCTGCTTCTTCTAGGAAGAAGAGGATGTCTAAAAGACCCAATGAATCACCAAGAAGTGATGAGGGCAGATCTGTTGAATTGATGGATAGGATGGAAAACCTCAAAGCCAATGTACCTGTTAGTGAGCCCGATGATCTTGCTAGATGGAGTGAGGGCAGTATTAAAACAAAACAATTGACGGATAAAGTGGATTCTCTTGAATCCACTGTACAAGATTGTCTCAAGTATCTTACAAACCAAGGGAAAACAATGGCTGCAATGAAAAGACATATGAACACCATTAACAAGAGAATGAGATTTTATGAACACAGGCTTCATCAACAAACCAAGATCATCAGAAGATTGAAGAAGAAAATTGATGATAGTGAGGCTCCACCAGTAGAGCTCACTAAGGGGGAGAAGGATAACATTCAAACCATGATTGATGAATCAATTGCAGCAGCAGCATCCTCTCTCTTAAACTTAAAAGAAACAACTGTTGATGAAGGCCCAGAAATGATGGTTACAGAAGATGAACCTATTACTACTGCTACAATGGAAGAACAAGTTGAAAAAGAAATACCAGTAGTAACTCCTACTACTGATATCATAGCAGTAGTAAGTCAAGAAGAGGAATTGAAGGCACCAAATACTACTGATGCCCTATCAGTAGTAACTCCTGAAGTCACACCAGTAGTAACTACTCTGGTTACTACTGATGAGGAAGAACTACAATTCCCAGAGCTAATTGAAAGAGAAAGACATGTCATTATCTCTAAACCACCAACACCTGATCAACCACTTATCATACCTGACATTGATGATAATGTGAATTGGTTTGAGGTAGATGAATGTACACTTCCTCCACACCCTAAAATCTTATCAGAAGATCAACTACATCTGTTCTATCCAAAACTTCTGATGATGGGTATCCCTGATATGAAATACATTCCACCTCCACCATCTGCTCACATTGGAAAAGGAAAAGAAATATATGATGATGATTATCCAAATAGAGCATTAGGTCATCACATGGTAAACAAGATTAATCATGTCAGAGCAGAAAAGCAATCCAGATGGAGAATAAAACATAGGAAATTTTTGGAGAAAGTGGAAATGTATCAAGCACTAGAGGAAAATAAAGGGAAAGTTCAAAGTGCAATTCCTGTTCAAATACCTGATCAAATTAAAGATATTCAGATAGAAGCTCAAGAAGCAGAATTCAAGAGGTTAAGAAAAGTTGAAGAAGAACATATACAATGCCTTGAAGAATTAGTGTCTGAATGCAAAAGAACCAAAAGTGAGCTAACTGATGATGTATTTGAACAGAAGACAAACATGATTGATTACTTGAAAACAAAAGGGCATAGTGCAAAATCCTTTGGCAGAATGAAGATGATGACCATAATTGAATAATTCTGTGCTGTCAAGAAAAAGGATTTGGCTGAACAAGAAGAAGAAGCAAAGAAATCTAAAGCCAAAGCCCTAATCCCAATCAGTCCAACATTAATCAAAGCTGGTAGTGTATCAACTACTGGTAATACCTCAACTCCCCAATCAAAGAAAAGAAAAATTGTTGATCAAGAACAAAGCTCTAAAAAGAAATCAAAAACACAAATTGTACCTGTTCTTGAAATACCTATTGCTCCCTTGCAGAACAATCCAATTATCAACTGGAGGGTTATGCAGAATAATGTTATAGAGGTCATAAGGGAAGATAAAATTGTGCAGAGATTTACTGGATGGTTACCATTGATCAGATCATGCTCTAGAAGTGATGTAATCAAGCTTCTGATTATTGGAAAACCTAGAATGACAAAGAAATCATGGAAAGAGTCTGGTGCTGGATACTTAACAAAAATGATAGATGCTGCATTTTATCCAGATAATTATCCAGAACAATTTACAGATCCAGGAAATGTGTATGCTTGGAATGTCATACCTACAGCTAATATGTACTTCTTTGAGAAATCAGGCAAAGTATGTGAGTTATATCTGTATGAAAAAGAATATCCACATTCTGAGAAGACTATGTATCAGATATTCATAAATACTTTGATGAAACCTTATGATGCTGTTATGTTCCAAAACAAATTAAATTACTTTACAAAAAGGAACAACAAATATTTTATTGAACAAAGGCTTCAACAGAATCAAAGAACTCTTGAGAAAAGAAGAAGGGAACAAGAAGAACAAAAGAAACTTAGTTGATTGAAAGATAATCAATAAGTTTAGGGGGAGATTATTGGAGCAAAACACAGATCAATTTAATACTGATGCTGCAGTTAGTACTGATCATACTTAGTACTGATGGGGCAGAAAACATTTACTACTGATGAAGTTGATGCTGGTGAAGACTATAACTAAAGTTACTACTGATCAAGCTTATTGAAGATACTACTGATCAATAGTAGTTACTACTGACGTTGATATTGGACTTACTACTGATCACCAAGTTTACTACTGACGTTACCTATTTACTACTGGTGATTGCAGTTTACTACTGGTACGCGTTTTGGAAGCATATCAAGTCCGAGATCTTCGTAGAGATAGTTATAGTATGTAAATCAATGTATATCTACAGAATTAGAATGTAAATCAAGTCCTAGAATAACTAGGGTAAATAGTTTAGCTTCAAGGACTATTATAAATAGTTCCTTACGAATTGTAAACGTACGTGTGTATTGTTAACTTGATAATATACATTGAAGCTTTTTGTGAATCTGTGTTCTTAATATTTTCGCATATTATTTACAGTTCATTGTTCTTAATTACATTGATATAGTGTTGATCCGCTGCAACTTCTATAGTCAATTAGATCTAAGGTGTTTATTAACTTCTCTATAGTTAATCGATCCTGACAATTATTGTACAAGCATTTAGTTGACATCATTAATCTTTTAAAATTGTAAAATTTAAATATATTAAACTAAGTTTCTTTTTTCATCATTAATTTGTTTTACAGAAGACCATTGTCGGCTCAATCGAGTTCATAAAGCTTGAAATTGGTGGTGATATTTTAGGGTTTCGATTGCAGATATTCGGTTTCAATTTGCAGGTCTTGCTTGATATGGGATTGGATTTGCAGGTATAGTTTAGGGCTTAAATTGTAATCAAATAAATGAACAATGTGTTTAGATGAAAAAGTTTAAGTATTTGTTTTAAAAGAAGTTGAATTATTACTCTGTTTTATCTAGCTTCTTTTGAATATTAATTGTTAGTTGTAAAAGACTAAACTCGAGACTTGTAGCCTGGTTGTTATAGTGAATTATATAAGGTGTTGTGTATAATCTATAGGTCATAGTTCAAGTCTCATAGTGGACAATTGATGTAGATTAGATGTTGTTCAAAAAAATAAAAGACTAATAAAAAAATCTTTAATACTTTTCCTATTCAAAATAAGTGACACATTTTGTGTTTCACGGGTTTTTATGTAAAATATTATAATGATGATTAAGTTAGATTAATTGGATGGTTAGTAGGGAATGCGTCTCACACCTTTTGAATAAAGTAGAGTTAATGATGTTTAAAAGTAAAAAGTAACGGTAAAAGAGTCATTTTACTTTGTTAAATAGATGGTTAGTGGGTGTGGGTCCCACTATTTTTTGCAAAATAAAATAATTTTTCAAAGTGTGTCACTTATTTTGAATCATCCAAAAAATGAAAGTGTTTCATTTATTTTCAATTGGAGGAAGTACACTTTATCAAGATTATTCCTAAACGACAACTATGAAAGAAAAGGGTAAAAGATGTCCGAAGTGGTGTGTAGTGATCGTGGTGATAGCGGTAGTGATTATTGTGATGGGTGGTGGGTGGTGGTGGTGAGGAGTGATGATGGTGGTGGTAGTTAGTGATCAATAGAATAATATGATATTAGTGATTAATAAAGATAATATGGTATAAAGAGTATCGTAGTCAACTAATCAACATCTGCTCTATCAGACATCTGCTCTAATAGCTAAGTTGGTTAGAGCGTCTCTTGAAGGATGTCAATTTTTTTTAGAACTCATATATTTTTTTAAAATAGCAAATGTCTTGATTGAAAATTAAGGCTCACTAATTTGGAAGGCTCCTAAATGTATTATATTAAAGATTAAATGCAAAATAAAATAGTCAGATAAAACTAACTGAGAGATTTGTATTCGCAATGCACATGCAAAGCAAATTAAGCCTTGTGTTATCAAAAGCAAATTTTAAAATGATACTAAGAGCACGTGGTGTTGTGCTCGCCAAACCTCTGTTGGCGGCGCTAAACACATGTGGTACGGTAGCGTTAAATGACCCGGCGCCAAGCAAATAATTCAGGTTAAAAGAACTTTTTTTTTTTGTGTGTTTTTGATTGATTTAAGGTATTTGTTTTGGATTTCAAAAGGATTTTACAGGGATGTTAAACAAGAAATGATAATCTTGAGGTGCGTTAAAACAATGTTTTTTTTTTTTGAACGTTAGTAAGTTAGTAGTTCGAGCCTAGACAGTGACATCCACAAGGGGCAGTATGCCTTCCCTCGAACCATCCACCTATTTGTCCACGACGGGACTTGAACCCATGACCTATAGGTCATGGGCAACACCTTAAACCTTCCTTCAATACCAATAGGCTACAAGCCTTGCGTTAAAACAATGTTAAAGAGGCAAAATGATCAATCATATGTATCGGCACCTAGTTGTGTTCTAATAGTTATATATCCCCTCCCTCCCCAAATAAAAAACAGCTTAACTTTGAACTAATATGAATTGCCATACTTTAGCATCATTATAGCCTTTATCGAACAAACCTTCACACAATATTCATCATATTCGGATTATTCCTTATTTCATTTTGTGCATCCGAAATGACTTGTACAGTTACAATAGAAACATACTAATGGATACAACATAACAAATAAACATTCAACTCGACGACCGTTGCTTACAAATTTTCATCAACAAGCCACCTCATAAACATGTTTAGACATTCTTTAGGTTTATACTCTGGAGCTGCGTGGCCTGCTCCCTTTAAATACAAAAAGTCCAACCATCACAATCATACCAAGAAAAGTCTTTTTCACTAGACAAAACTTGCAAAAGATCCTATTTCAAAAGTGATGCATGCCCGAATGTGAATGAACATACTCTTTTGTTCCTTCACGCCTGATATCGTGTAAGAAATGGGGCCGCGCTAAAGGCCATTTCCTCCACATTTGGTCCTCAAGGAACAAAAGAGTCTGAATCATTATTTTCTAACATAAAAGGGGCCTACAAGTCTATTATTAGTCAAACTTCCTTTGCAGAATAAAACATTTCACTTTGCATGGCACATGCAGTCACACCAATAAAATAGTAATTTTAAGGTAGATTTCTAACCTTGACAGTAGCAAATGTTAACTTGAAGTCATCTTTGGAGTATTTCACCGTGTATCTGCCACAAAAATATATGAACAACATAGTACCAACACGTTACTATTTTGACATGTATCTTGATGATAAGACAACTAACCCAGCTACTTGTTCGTCGACAAACCATGGTCTCCAATCATCTATGACCGACACGTTTAGTGATTCAATCCAATTCATCGTACTCAAATATGGAAAAACCATGTCATGATCTCCACTGTTCAATTTTAAAAGAAGGTAAAAACTTTTGTAACAAGTAGGCTCTAAGTAAAAGAATATGAGAAGAAGCATAATAAAGGGTATTACCTCATTATAAGAGCTCTACAACTTTTATCAGCAAAACGTCGATGGTATTCAAAACATTGTGTGTGTAAGATACGGGTTCCTCACCAAATTGATAATGTATGGTGTTATTGCATCGCACCCACTCAATGTCACCAAATTCATGGTGGTCATGAGATTATTATCCTTCATATGACCAATATGAATTAAAAACAAGCTATGAACACTACAAAGTACAAACCTCACGAATATTAAGAGCTTCTCGCACGTCTCTGCTATTAGCCCATACGTAAGAGTATATATAGTTGTCATCCTGTAATAAGTATATTAGATGGAATAATAAGAGCCTAAATGTATATATAATACAGAGACTAAATTAACTTCCTAAAATACAGAGCCATTACACGAGACGTACGCACTAGGAAAGACAATATACACAATAACTTAATTGTTGGAACAAAATCACAGATCAACTTATTACTGATGCTGCAGTTAGTACTGATCATACTTAGTACTGATGGGGCAGAAACACTTAATACTGATGAGTTGATACTGGTGAAGACTATAACTAAGTTACTACTGATCAAGCACATATTGAAGATACTACTGATCATAGTAGTTACTACTGACGATGTATCTGGACTTACTACTGATCACCAGGTTTACTACTGATGTCACTTATTTACTACTGGTGATTGCAGAATACTACTGATGAGCTTATATGGAATATATCAAGTCCGAGATCTTCGTAGAGATAGTCATAGAATGTAATTCAATGTATATCTTTATAGTTTGAATGTAAATTAAGTCCTAGAATAAATAGGGTAAATAGTTTAGCTTCAAGGACTATTATAAATAGTTCCTTACGAATTGTAAACGTACGTGTGTATTGTTAACTTGATAATATACATTGAAGCTTTTTGTGAAACTGTGTTCTTAATATTTTCGTTTATTATTTACAGTTCATTGTTCTTACTATATTGATATAGTGTTGATCCACTGCAACTTCTATAATCAATTAGATCTAAAGGTGTTTATTGACTAATCTATAGTTAATCGATCCTGACAAGTGGTATCAGAGCTTATTAGTTCTAGATCTACGATTTTAAGAACAACAAAAAATTTTAATCTTTAAAACACACACATTATTAATCATGACTGATAATAATGAAAGCACTCAAGCCAACAAAATCCCTATACTCACTCCCAATAACTTTGGGATGTGGAAGAATCGTATTAAGCAATACATGCTTATTACTGATTATTCCATGTGGGAAGTTGTCCTTGAAGGAAACAAAACTGGTCCTGGTCAAGCAAGCAGCTCTGCAACTGAAGCAGACAAACTTAAATGTGAGAAGGAGAAGAAAGACAAAGGAATCGAACTTAAAACTCTAAGCACTCTCCTACTGGCCATTCCTAACGACTATCAACATCTCTTCGTTGAATATGATGATGCAAAGGTGCTGTGGGAAGCACTGGAGAAGAGATTCGTTGGGACCAAGAGCACCAAGAGGAACATGAAGTCTGTTCTCAAACAAGACTTTGAAAACTTCAAAGGAAAGCCCAATGAAACACTCACTCAAGTGTTTGACAGATTGAACAAGCTAATTGGTGAACTTAACCAAGTTGGGGTTAAGATGGATCAAGAAGATGTCAACATGAAGTTCCTAAGGTCTCTTAGTGAAGAATGGGCCATGTATACAGTGGTATATAGACAGAGAGATGCACTAGAAGAAAAGGAGTTGGATGAACTCTACAATGATCTCAGAGTATTTGAAACTGAGGTAAATCAAAAGAACCCTTCTATTTCTTCTAATAATGCTGTATTTGTATCTAGTACAGGTCTAGGTCAAGAAACCTCCATAGGAAAGGCTGCAGATTCTGAGGATGCTGCAATAGAATCCTTATTCACTAGTCATGTGCATACTGCACTGATTAGTGATGATTTGGAACAATTAAATCCAGATGATCTTGAAGAGATGGATCTTAAATGGCAGATGGCTATGCTAAGCCTAAGAACCAAAAGATTCTTAAAAAGGACTGGTAGGACAAGCCTCAACTTCAACAAAGGTGACAAAGCTGGATTTGACAAAACTAAAGTCAAATGTTACAACTGTAACAACTTTGGTCACTTTGCAAAAGAATGTCCTCAGCCAGACAAAAGATCAAAATCAACTGCTCTTGTTTCACAACAAGGACAAGGCTATGACTGGAGCTTCCAAGCAGAAGAGCACACTCAAAATCAAGCTCTCATGGCCTTTACTGACAGCAAATCTGAGGTAAAACCTAAACCTTGTACTTCTGAATGTATTAAAATTGTTAAAAATCTAGAAAAAGAAAACACTAAATTAAATGAAGATTTAGCAAAAGTAGTAAGAAGAAATCATGAATTTGATGGTGTGATTGCTGATCAAAAACATCAGATAAAGGTGTACCAGATGATAGATCAACGGATAAAGGAAGAATTACTTCAAGCTGTAGATGAGAAAGAGTTTTATGAATTAAAAAATAAAGAATTAACAAGTAAATTAGAAGAATGTCAACTTGAAATTGAACAAAATAAATTGACAATTAAAAAGTTTGAAAGAAGTACTAAAATTCTTGATGAACTAACTAACAATCAAACTACAGAAAAAGTTGTTCATGTGGTGGGATATCATGCTGTACCACCTCCATATAAATTCATTCCTCCACTTAAAAACAGTTCAGAAAGAATCATTAATGAATTAAAAACTGAAAATCAAACTGAATCACATAATGAAACATCTGAATCAAATGATTCTTCTGATGATGATCAATCAATTGAATTTACAATTTCACCCTATCCAATTGAATCTCCAAGATCAATTGATACAAGTTTTCACACAGCACAAAGTCCAAATGAATCTCCTAAATATGAATGCAGATAATATAACAAAAATTTTAAAAAGGGGAAATGAAAGAAATAAAAATCAACTCTTAGATCAAAGAATACCTGAAGGTGCTAAAAGTAAGAAATTAAGATGTGTTATATGCAACAAAATGAATCATTTAGCAAAGGATTGTCACTTCAATCCAATAAATTGTAAAGAATTTAAAACTTTCAAAGAAAAGGCAAAAACACAGAAATTAAAAGATACTACTGGTCCTTCAGTAGTAAATAAAAATAAAATTCCAATTGCTGAAACACCAAGATTTGGAAGAAGTGCATCAAGATTTGTGCAAAACAGAAGAGTTGGAAGCCCAAAGAACAACAATTACTTCAAGAACAATGGAAAATCAAATCAAAATAAACAATATTTTAAATTTTCCAACACCAGTAAAAACTGTAACAATTTTACTACTGGTGTTAACCCTAATTATAATGCTGTCTGGTACCAGTACAAAAATACTACTGGTAATAACCCTAATTTCAAAAATACTACTGCTACCAAACCAAAATCTCAAAACACTACTGGTCATTCCAAATATGGTAAGTACCCAAATACTACTGGTCCATCAGTAGTAAAGCATTCAAAAGCTAAACACAATGGGTATAGACCACGATTAGTAGTAAATTTAGACAAATCCAAAAGATCAGTAGTAAAACAGAACACCAGTACTAAAAAGGTATGGGTACCAAAAGTGTTTAAGGTTGACTGTTCTAAATCTGATTTCTCAAAGGATGAACCCAAGACATATAAAGCTTGGGTTCCCAAACTTAACTAACCATTTATTTTCCTGTGCAGAGCATTCAGATCCCAGAAGAAGGAAGAACATGGCATATTGATAGTGGATGCTCAAGGCACATGACTGGAAATCTACAAATTCTTAAAGATTTCAAGTTATTTGATGGAGGATATGTGGCCTTTGGTGAGAATCCAAAAGGAGGTAAGATTACAGGTAAAGGTACTGTTTCTAATGGCAAAATTACTTTTGATGATGTATTTTATGTAGCTGAACTAAAATACAATCTAGTCAGTGTGTCTCAAGTTTGTGATAAAAAGAATAAAATTCTTTTCACAGACATTGAGTGCATCATTCTTTCTCCTGACTTTATTTTAGATGAAAAATATGTTGTTTTAAGAACTCCAAGGAGAAACAATGTGTATTGCCTGGATATTGGGGGAGAACTCATTTCTTCAAATGAGGTCAACTGTTTTATATCCAAGGCAAACACCACTGAATCATAACTATGGCATAGAAGGATGTGTCACACCAATTTCAAAAATATGAACAATTTAGTAAAAAGAAATTTGGTCATTGGACTACCTCAAAAACAATTCGTGTGTGATCATCATTGTGTTGCATGCCTAAAGGGTAAACAACACAAAACTTCTCATAAGTCCAAATATGTGAACTCTATTTCTGGTCCTTTACAACTCTTACATATGGACCTTTTTGGACCTACAAATGTAATGAGTATTGGAAAGAAACAATATTGTCTTGTTATTACTGATGACTTTTCCAGATATACATGGGTTTTCTTTCTCAGGACAAAGGATGAAACAAGTGAACTCATAAAGAACTTAATTGTCAAACTGGAGAACTCATCTGATCAAAAAGTTAAAGCCATAAGATGTGATAATGGCACAGAATTTAAAAATGCTAACTTAATTAACTTTTGTGATATTAAAGGTATTGACAGGCAATACAGCTCACCTAGAACTCCTCAACAAAATGGTGTAGCTGAAAGAAGAAATAGAACCATCATTGAAGCAGCAAGATCAATGTTAGCAGATTCAAAGTTACCAATCACTTTTTGGGCTGAAGCTGTTAATACTGCCTGTTATGTTCAGAACAGAGTATTAATAGTGAAGCCACATTTTAAAACACCATATGAACTTTTTAATAAAAGAAAACCTTCTATAAGTTTTTTAAAATCATTTGGTTGTCCTTGTACCATTCTGATTACAAGAGAACAAATTGGTAAGTTTGACTGCAAAGCTGATGATGGAATCTTTGTGGGATACTCTACTCAAAGCAAATCATACAGAGTGTTCAACAAAAGATTAAGGATAATTGAAGAAAGCATCAATGTATCCTTTAATGAAAATGTTCCTAATGAACAAGGAAATGGTCCAGATTGGCTATTTAATATAGACAATCTAACCAAATCCTTTAACTCTAACATGGATTTAAATACAGGTGATTCAAATTGTCATACTCAAAAGGAAGGAACATCATCTGTTAATACTGGTCAAGAAAATATGAGATACATAGTAGTTGATACTGCTCCCACAGTTAATACTGAGGACAGTAATAACTCAATTTCTGAAACCAGTAGTAACTCTGAGAATGAGGACAGTAGTAATTCAAATACTACTGGTACCAGTAATAGTACTCAAAATACTACTGGTCCCACCAACAACCTAGATTCTCAAGATACTACTGATCTCAGTAACAACAACAATACTACTGATCTCAATAAAGACAAGAGCAGTAGTAACTCTGACCAAGATGATGATGAACCAAACATCAACGACAATGAAGGATCACCAGATGAACAACTGCCTGAGACAAATGAGTCAAACCTTGAAAATCAACTAGTGGTTGATAGAACTACAACTACAAGGACTCAGAAGAACCATCCGTTAGACCTTGTTTTAAGTGATGTTAACTCACCACTGCAAACAAGAAGCAAATTAAATAAAAGCTTAACTGCAAACATGTGTAACATAAGTTTAATTGCTAATGAATGTATGTTTGAATGCTTTTTGTCTCAGGATGAACCAAAGAAGATCCACAAAGCAATGAAGGACTCAAACTGGATTGAGGCAATGCAAGAAGAACTCCTTCAATTCAAGTTACAAGCTGTTTGGACACTTGTACCTCTACCCAAAGGAAAAAGAGCCATTGGAACAAGATGGATCTTTAGAAACAAGAAAGATGAAAGAGGTATAGTGATCAAGAACAAAGCCAGACTTGTAGCCCAAGGATACACTCAAGAAGAGGGAATAGACTATGATGAAGTATATGCTCCTGTTGCTAGAATTGAAGCTATAAGAATATTTCTAGCATATGCTTCATTCAAAAAGTTCAAAGTCTATCAAATGGATGTAAAGAGTGCATTCCTATACGGGAAGATTGAAGAAGAGGTGTATGTCTGTCAAACTCCAGGTTTTGAAGATCCAAAACATTGTGATTATGTGTTCAAACTGGATAAAGCTCTGTATGGCCTACATCATGCACCAAGAGCATGGTATGACACATTATCATCATATCTATTGAAGAATAACTTTAAAAGAGGAGCCATTGACAAAACTTTGTTTACAAAGAAAGTCAAAGATGATATTCTACTGGTACAAATCTATGTAGATGATATCATCTTTGGTTCAACAAATGATTTATTATGCAAAGAATTTGAAGAACTGATGCAGATTAAATTCAAGATGAGCACTATGGGTCTAATGAACTTCTTCCTTGGACTCCAAGTCAGTCAAAGAACAGATGGTATTTTGATAAACCAATCAAAATATGTTAAAGACATCTTGGAGAAATTTGATTTGAAAGACTGCAAGAGTGCAAGCACACCAATGGAAACACACAAACACCTACATCCTGATGCTGAGGGGGAGGATGTAGATGAACACTTATATAGATCAATGATAGGCTCTTTGATGTACTTAACTGCATCAAGACCTGACATTATGTACAGTGTTTCTGTGTGTGCAAGATATCAAGCAAGACCTAAAGAATTACACTTGCAGGCTGTCAAAAGAATATTCAGATACCTGAAAGGCAAACCATCACTAGGTCTATGGTATCCACATGATTCACCCTTTGAACTCATAGCCTACACAGATAGTGACTATGGAGGTGAATGTCAAGATAGAAAGTCCACTACTGGTGGATGTCAATTCTTTGGATCAAGACTGGTGTCATGGCAATGTAAGAAGCAAACAAATGTATCAACATCAACTGCTGAAGCAGAATATGTAGCTACATCTGCTTGCTGTGCTCAAGTACTCTGGATTCAAAACCAGCTTCTAGACTTTGGTATCTCTATCCTTAAAACTCCTATTTTTATTGATAATCAAAGTGCTATTAGTATTGTGAACAATCCAGTAAAACACTCTAAAACTAAACACATTGAAATAAGATTTCATTTTATAAGAGACTGTAATGAAAAGAAATTAATCAAAGTTGTTAAAATTCATACTGATGATCAATTAGCAGATCTTTTTACAAAAGCATTTGATGTAGGAAGATTCAACTTCTTGGTTAGCAGTATTGGAATGATTTTAATAAATTAAAGTCTCACTTAAAATCATGTGTAAAGTTTTGTTGTAAAAAGTTATTTATTTATTTAAAGTGTTTTACTACTGGTAAATCTGTATTACTGATTGTAGGCATGTGCACAAAATACTACTGGTAGTTCATTACTACTGGTGTGTATTAGGTTTACATAAATACTACTGGTAAGTCAGTACTACTGGTATTCACATATACTACTGGTCTTGTGTGTTGGTGGTTACTACTGATGTCTATAGTTACTACAGATGTCAAAATCCTTAGTCACTACTGATGTTCGTAGATACTACTGATGTTCTACTACTGGTATTACATTGACTACTGGTCTTTCAAAATCAAAATTACCAAACTAACCCCCGTGAAAATAACCGTTAAGTTATGATTCGAAGGGCAATTTAGTCTTTGTACAGGTTAAATCGAAAGATATAAAAGGCGGCAGTCGATTAGTTTAGCATTATCTTTACTTCGATTTGCTAAATCCTCTCGATAAACCCTAGCTCTCGATCAAAAACCCTGCACCAGTAACAAAATTCTTACGTTTTTTTTTCTCAAATCAACATCAATGGCAACTCTACAATCTCTCAATGTTCAAACCGATCTCAAATATTCAGAGTTCCATAATATGTGTGCGTTCTTACGAAATCCAGACGGTACTAAAGACTTTCGACCAATCGTTCAATTCTTAAAGAACTCATACATTAAGTTCGCTTTGACTGTGAAACCGAAAGCATACCAACAGCACTTGGTGGATTTTTGGACCAATGCTGAAAGAATAGAAGGTGCAACTGCACCTATGATAAAATCATCGGTGGATGGAAAGATGATCACAATAACTGAGCAATCCATTCGACACCATCTACAACTACACGATGATGCAGGTATGTTTACACTCCCTAAAGAATTCATTGCTGAAACTTTAAATAAAATGGGATATGAGGGAAGACTTAACATAGTAACTTTTCAAAAAGGTCTTCTCTCCCCACAATGGAAATTTCTTGTACATACTATTCAGCATTGTATTTCTCCAAAACGAAGTACTTGGAATGAGTTTAATAAGGCAATAGCCTCTGCTGTTGTCTGTTTATGCACAGACCAAGTATTTAATTTTTCTTACATGATTTTTGAAGGTATGTTGGGAAATCTTAGTTCCACAAAGTTTTTAATGTATCCCAGATTTCTCCAACATATCATAAACTGTGAATTACAAAACTTGTCAACTCCCAAAAATATTTTTATAATTCCTGAGTTGAACAAGAAAGTTTTCTCTAATATGAGAAAACAATTTAAATTTTCAGGCAAGGAAACCCCTCTGTTTCCTAATATGATCAAAGATCAAATACAAATTGGTGAGGGTTCAATCATAGATACAACCCAAATTGAACCTCAACCCACTCCATCACCCCCAAATACAGCCCAAACAACACCCCAAATAGTCACTCAATCACCTGCTACAGAAGTCCTGAATGTGTCCCAGGAACTTGAAATTAATCTGCAGAGTGCTACTCTTCACTCTGTGGAAGACCTACCAAACAAAACCAAAAATATTTCCACAATTTATAAAAGAAAGAAATCTTCTTTAAAGGACACCAGGGGACAAATCGAGTCACACCCCAGACTCAAAGAGTTGTCCTCCAAGGAGGAGAGAGGACATGAGGCGAGGGCTTTCACTACTGATGCCCCAAAGGTGGGTGCACAGGACAGTGAAAACATCACTAAGACCCAGACCTCGGCAACTTTAAGTGATGACTCCTTTGAGGAATTACTTAAAGGACCCCGGTGCCAAGAAACCACAAGGGGGCATCTCTGCTTCTTCTAGGAAGAAGAGAATGTCTAAAAGACCCAATGAATCACCAAGAAGTGATAAGGGCAGATCTGTGGAATTGATGGAAAGGATGGAAAACCTTCAAACCAATGTACCTGTTAGTGAGCCCGATGATCTTGCTAGATGGAGTGAGGGCAGTATTAAAACCCAACAATTGACGGATAAAGTGGATTCTCTTGAATCCACTGTACAAGATTGTCTCAAGTATCTTACAAACCAAGGGAAAACAATTGCATTCATGAAAAGACATGTAAATACCATCAACAAACGAATGAGGTTTTATGAACACAGGCTTCATCAACAAACAAAAATTATAAGAAGATTGAAAAAGAAGCTTGATGATAGTGAGGCTCCTCCAGTTGAGCTCACTAAGGGGGAGAAGGACAATATTCAGAATATGATTGATGAATCAATTGCAGCAGCAGCATCCTCTCTCCTAAATCTAAAAGAAACAACTGTTGATGAAGACCAAGAAAAGATGGTTGTTGATGATGAGCCACTAACTACTGCTCCCATGGAAGAACAATTTGAAAAAGAAACATCAGTAGTAAACCCTACTACTGATATCATAGCAGTAGTAAGTCAGGAAGAGGAAGTAAAAGCAACAATTACTACTGATGCCCTATCAGTAGTAAATCCTGAAGTCACACCAGTAGTAACTACATTGGTTACTACTGAAGAGGAAGAACTGCAACTTCCTGAGTTAATTGAAAGAGAAAAACATGTCATCATCTCCAAACCACCAACACCTGATCAAGCACTTATCATACCTGACATTGATGATAATGTGAATTGGTTTGAGGTAGATGAATGTACACTTCCTCCACACCCTAAAATCTTATCAGAAGATCAACTACATCTGTTTTATCCAAAACTTCTGATCTTGGGTATACCTGATATGAAATACACTCCACCTCCACCATTGGCATGTATTAGAAAAGGAAAAGAAGTTTATGATGATGATTATCCCAATAGAGCATTAGGTCACCATATGATGAACAAAATAAATCATGTCAGAGCAGAAAAACAGTCCAGATGGAGGATAAAACATAGAAAATTCTTAGAGAAAGTGGAGATGTATCGAGCTCTTGAGAAGAATAAAAAGAAGAAAACTCAAGAAATTAACATCCCTGTTCAAATACCTATTCAAGAAGACATTCAGATAGAAGCTCAAAAGGCAGAATTCAAGAGGCTCAGAAAAGTTGAAGAAGAACATATACAATGCCTTGAATACTTAGTGTCTGAATGCAAAAGAACTAAAAGTGACTTAACAGATGATGTATTTGAACAGAAGGCCAATATGATCGAATTTTTGAAATCTAAAGGGCTTAGTGCAAAGTCTCTTCAAAGAATGAAGATGATGACTATTATAGACAAATATTGCACTGCTAAGAAGAAAGACTTGGCTGAACAAGAAGCAGAAGAAGAAAAGAAAGCAAAAGAATTAATTCCAATCAGTCCAAGTTTAATTAAAGATGGTAGTACATCAACTACTGGTTCCACATCAACTCCCCAATCAAAGAAGAGAAAAGCTGTGGCTCAAGAACAAAGTACTCAAAAGAAGTCAAAAACACAAATCATTCCTGTTTTTGAAATGCCTATTGCTCCCTTGCAGAACAATCCAATCATCAATTGGAGGGTTATGCAGGACAATGTTATAGAAATCATAAGGGAAGATAAAATTGTGCAGAGATTCACTGGATGGTTACCTTTGATCATGTCCTGTTCAAGAAGTGATGTGATTAAACTACTGATCATTGGAAAACCAAGAATGTCAAAGAAATCATGGAAAGATTCTGGTGCTGGATACTTGACAAGAATAATAGATGCTGCTTTTTATCCAGATAACTACCCAGAACAATTTACAGATCCAGGAAATGTCTATGCTTGGAATGTGATTCCAACTGCACAAATGTATTTCTTTGAAAAATCTGGCAAAGTCTGTGAGCTATATTTGTATGAAAAAGAATATCCTCATTCAGAAAAGACTATGTATCAGATATTCACAAATACAATGATGAAGCCATATGATGCTGTTATGTTCCAAAACAAATTGAATTATTTCACAAAAAGAAACAGCAAATACATCATTGAGCAAAGACTTCAACAGAATCAAAGGACATTAGAGAAAAGAAAGAAAGAAGAAGATGAACAAAAGAAACTTATGTGATTAAAAGAGAATCAATAAGTTTAGGGGGAGATTGTTGGAACAAAATCACAGATCAACTTATTACTGATGCTGCAGTTAGTACTGATCATACTTAGTACTGATGGGGCAGAAACACTTAATACTGATGAGTTGATACTGGTGAAGACTATAACTAAGTTACTACTGATCAAGCACATATTGAAGATACTACTGATCATAGTAGTTACTACTGACGATGTATCTGGACTTAATACTGATCACCAGGTTTACTACTGATGTCACTTATTTACTACTGGTGATTGCAGAATACTACTGATGAGCTTATATGGAATATATCAAGTCCGAGATTTTCGTAGAGATAGTTATAGAATGTAATTCAATGTATATATTTATAGTTTGAATGTAAATTAAGTCCTAGAATAACTAGGGTAAATAGTTTAGCTTCAAGGACTATTATAAATAGTTCCTTACGAATTGTAAACGTACGTGTGTATTGTTAACTTGATAATATACATTGAAGCTTTTTGTGAAACTGTGTTCTTAATATTTTCGTTTATTATTTACAGTTTATTGTTCTTACTATATTGATATAGTGTTGATCCGCTGCAACTTTTATAATCAATTAGATATAAAGGTGTTTATTGACTAATCTATAGTTAATCGATCCTGACATTAATATTAGGCAAAAAAAATTTAAAAGGACACAAGGTTTAAAGGTGATTGATTGATAAGTAGCTTCAAAATAACCATTATATTTGTAATATTTATAAAGAAAATGGAACTTCACAGGAATATTTCCACATTTTGCCCTCAGTTTAAAGAAAATCCATTGTAAACAAATAATCCATACAAAAACACACACCCACACAGAAAGAGAGTGAGAGAGCTAGAGCATTACTCGACACCCTTGTTTCTGAAGTTGAGGTGGCAACAAATTATCAACAGAGGTCTTATCGGAAGCTACTAAGCCTCTCCTAAGGATATCTGATTTTAAGGTACTTGTAGCGTCACAATAAGGCTCTAAAATCTGATGAATGTAAATTCTTCCAATGCACTACATATAAAAAATGTAAAACCGTTAAAATAATAATTATACATATGCAGATGGCATTTTTAATTTGTTTTATAATAGTACTCGAAATCGGAATCTAGCTGTTGTACCTTATCTACTATTTCAAGGTCATGTAAGCAGAGACTGTTGTTGGGATCGACGTTCTCCACCACAGTTTTCTTTAGCCGACTGCAAATATAAGTAACTTACTTTTTAGACGTATTGCAATTTTGTTTGGTGGAAGCAGTAACACCTACCTAGGATTATGTCAATACTAAATATTATGCATGCTAGTTGTAATCTTTGCCTTTCAAAAAATAGAAACTAGAAATTAACGAAATGCCCAAATTAATATGCTTGATTACCTTGTAGATGGAATCTGACAAGAGTGCCATATGATGAGCATATGGGATTCTAAAATTATAGTCGCCACTTGTAGTTGTAAAAGGATTACCAAGCATGTACCCCTATATTGGAATAAATATATCAAATTTAGTGATCCATGAAAATATTAAGTAAATAAGAAATATAAACTTGTACTTTAATGTTGATGGGTGACGCTTCTCCAGCTTCGTTACCTACAAAATACGGAAACAAGAATCAGACACACTTAAATAAGAAATAAAAGATTACTGTAACAATTTTCGTAACCAGCTATAATGATTAGGATGTTTACAATTACCATTATATATTTCCTGTACTATCATTGGCAGCATAATGCCCGCGTAGGAAAGACCACCAAGATATAATGGGTTGTTTAGAAATTTAGGATGATCCGCAAGCCACTGTTATGATATATATACACATAGCAAGCAAACATTTATCTTAGTTTGTGTCTTAGGAACACGCCTAAAAAAAGTACATCGATCTCGTGTATTTATTGATGAACAGAAAACACGAACATAGGAGAATCACCATACCTTTTTCAGAAATGTGTATGCCAGCTTTGTTGACAATGTATCGTTTGTTATATAAGCTTCACGAGTTTTTGCATAGGAGAATCCAGTCCCCGCAGGTTGATCAACAAATAATATGTTGGCAACCTAAAATGTAATGTCGACATTCGTTGTTATATAAAAGAATTTGAACGTGTATGCTCGTTAACATCAAACAGATTTTAAAGTTAGAAATAAAGAGTTAATTTCATAAAAGGTCATTTAACTAATAACTACATATTGCAACTTTGGTCCTTTCTTTTCAAAGTTCCAAACTCTGTCCTTTATTCACCATTTTATTTCACGGACAATCCTTTGTATTTTCATAATTGGTCATTTAACTAACCACATATTGCAACTTTAGTCATTTCTTTTTATGTTAAAGGGACTGTCCATACTATAAAGTGGTAAATAAATGACCGAGTTTGAAAAAGAAAGGATGAAAGTTGCAATATGTTGTCACTTAAATGACCATTTATGAAATTAGAAAGGACTATCCTTTCAATAAAATGGTAAATAAAGGACTGAGTTTGAACTAAACCAATGCAATACGTTATCGGATTCACCTACCCCAATGTAACTAAACCACATTGTTTCGTTAAGAGTTAGTATATCTACTTAAATTAATCACAATTATTTCGTTAATAGAAGATAATCTAGAAATTAAATGTACGGAATTATGTTAAATAGACACTTACCCTGTTTCAAGAGTGAAAGGAAGATCACCACCAAAGCCTGGCAGTGTTTTAACCATGAATCGTGACTCGATAACCTTCGAGGAAACCATCAGAAGAAATATAACAAACAACATCGCTCTGATTTCACTGCAGGGTAAAAATAAATAAAATTAATTGCTCCCTTTTTTGGCCATTTACACAATTTTTAATCAAAAAATATCACACCAATTTGGACAGTTTTAATTGCCGAAATGAATTCCTAATTTCGATAGAGGAAAACAGGTATGATCGAGATTGATAACAAAATATATCCACGAGAAATAGGAAGAATGGAAGACAGTAAAATACTGAAAGTGAAGTTAATTAGCAGTAGCAGCTAGCAGATATATTAAAATCTAACAATGGAAGATTGAAGAATTCGGGGAAGTAAATGTACCTTCGGCTTAACAGATCGAATGAAGCAGCTTATCCGAGGACTTGAAGCTAAATAATGTTGTTCTTACTCACGCTTAAATTTGTAGATAAAAGCAATCAAATATATATACAGCATTGAAGATTCAAGACATACTTCATAAACGTGATACACGTGTTGGTAAGATAAGATTTATCAAGGGAAAATCATATAATTTTCTAAGATAACATCCACACTAAATATTTACACAAAATCTTTGTTAATTGATGTAAAATAATAATGGTTGTTTTTAAGGTAGTCCTTGATTTTTATGAAGTCATAAGGAACAAATCTCAACTATTTATTAATTATAAGTAATGGTCAAGATTAATAACATATTTTATAGTATTTTGGTCATTTAAAAAAAAAATATTTTTTATTTTTTATTTTAGAATCAATATTTTTTTTTTATTATATTTAAAAAAAATATTATTTTTCATTAATAACACGTAATGTGATTGCATATTGATCACATGTGATTGTGTTCTGAATCACATGTGATTGTATTAAAACATCAAATTTAAAATAAAATAAAAATTCAAATTTTTTTAAGTGCCAAATGAACTGTAACACCTCAAATTTTATAACAAAACATTTTACCAAAATACATCATTTTCATAAATAGAAGAACGGTTCCAAAATACGGATTTACAAAAATCTTTGGTATGAAAATCAGAGTATAAAGTTTGGTGTTACAAAATATATCAAAACCAAAGCTAAGCATAATTCCACTCTATTGTTCTTCTATTCTAGGCCCCGCATCTCTATCCATGCGTACCTAAATCTTTGATCCCGAAACTGAGTACATAGCAAGACAAACAAGGAGTACGTGAGACAAGAAAGTCTCGTGAGCTACATGGGTTTTAGACCCAAAATAACAAGTATCACATTATATTTTGGCATATATAATTATCACCCCGTAATACAATCTAGTCACCATATTGTGGCCCTAACAATCTTGCTCTCCTAGCAATCATATCTAGTTATCGGGACGCCCCCGAACTAACTAGAAACACATTAACTTATTACCGAAATCCATCGCCATTAATAAGCTTCAAGATATTGGCAAGAGGGATTCGCCCAATCTACCGATACCTGCCTTACTCGCCGGACTACTTCCAGGTAGCAAGACTACTACCGTGGATGAGTCGATGAGAATCCACCCAACTGCCCCTCAATCCACACCTCATGATCGGGGATCCCCCGAATCATCACATTATCTCAATCTTACCATAACTCAATAGTTATTTCAAGTAAGCCTTTAGATATCACAACTATCATCAAACAAGTTAGTTAACTATTAACAATAATATATAACTAACTCGACACACTATAAGTCCACACAATTAATTAGGCAACCCAATCACAAGTAAACGAAAGACATTTCTATAGCTATGTACTCAGTAAAGTCCACACGTACTCAACTTAGCAAAAAGTGTTCCAATATGTTCTTCACACCCAATCCTTTGCTTCAACAAGCTAGAACCTTCCAAGACTTCACCAAAAGCCTATCATAATATTCACAACTTGTTCAACAATAAATACTACTAATAATAAACCCTTTTATTACTAGAAACCCTTTAATACACTTTCCCCCAATTTGGATGATTTCCAAAACCCTAGGTTTTACCAAATCTTAAGATTCTTACAAATCTTAACCATACACTTGTTTCCTTTGTTAAAATACTGTCTATTAAGTGTAGACAATATTTATTTCACCATTTAAGAAAACCCCAAGAACTAGGGTTTCAAACCCAAGTCTAAAAATCCATAGATCTAAAGGTACAATGATCAAGGAGTGAAGATTTACCTTTAATCTTCAACTATGAGTGAAATCTACCAAGCTTTGATGAAAAAATCACCCAAGAACAGCCTTTGAACTCGAAAATCGTCAAGGAGAGAAAACTAGGGTTTGTGGTTAGCATTTATGACCAAAACCCGACTATAATGACGTGCCTGACAGAGTTCGCGCCGCGAACTTCCCTTGTCGCGAACTCCTTCACGTCGCTAACTGGTCGCGAATTTCGATATCTGGAAAACCCCAACTCTCTGCTCGATCCTCGCGATCGCGAGGTATAGTTCGCGTCGCGAACTCCTTCCCTCAGGCAGGCTGCACTTTTTGATCTTCGTCTCAACCCGGTTTCACCCGTAACTTCCTCATACGATGTCCAAACGACACGAAACCAATTTCCACGTGTTCTAAATGATTTATCCATAATTATCATATTTTTACATAATTTATTTATTTACAAATTTCGGGTCGTTATATGACCAAAATACCCATTCATGTATAAAATATGTGATTAATCTTGACCATTAGATCTTATTGATCAATGGTTGGGATTTGTTCTTCGAGAGTCGAGACAACGCAAAAATGATGCACCTCCTTAAACGTTTCTCAAAATAATAATTCAACTGTATAATATATTATTTAAATTCTCTTTATATTTTCTACTACTTTAAAAATAAAATTAACTTAATTTTATAAACAAATATAAATTTTAAAGTTACTTAATTATAAATGAAGTTAAGAACATTATCAAATTCTCATAATAAATATAATAGCAAACATCACATTTAGTCATTTTAACAATATTAAAGGTAACATTATTTACATTACTTATGCTAACATTTGTCAAAGGCAAATACTGTAGATGAACAGTAGATGAACAAAAGGTTTTACTTTATTTTTTATTTATTTATTTTTTTATAATTTTGAAGACGAGCCACAAAATCAGGCAACACCTGTAGATGAACATTTTATTTACATGCTTTCAACTCAACCCCACAAAATCACAAAATCAGGGATTCAACCCATCCCCACAAAATCAGGGATCTAAATCTTCCAAAGTCTACATATTCCGGATTTTATGTGTACTATCCATTGCTCACAATTTTGTTAATACTTAATTGCATTGTTCTATGAGGAAATTACAAAGTTTTGATTTTTCTCATACACCACACAAACTTGTAGCTTCGCTTTGGGTTTCTGTGAAGGCCAATAATTTGAAGAAGCTACGTGATGCTAATTTTGGATCATCTTGGGCGTTAGTCCCCAGACTAAGTAAATAAAATTTGATGATCAAATAGCCAAGAAGAATAAATCAGCTGAAGTATATCTCATCTGAAGTATATCTCAGCTGAAGTACAAGAATATTCATAAACCTTCAGCTGAGTACGTACTCAGCTCAAGGGCAAGTCTAACCAGCAGCCACACAAGAAGTGATCATTCGAGTTTATGGCCGAAGGACAGAAACACGAAGAAGACCATTCAGCTGAAGGTGGAATCAGCTGATGGTACACGCTGCAGATTAAAGACTTGCTGGAAAATGTTCTTGACACTTTGAACATTTTTCTTTCCCGCTCAAAGAAGAATAAAACAATGAAGATCTTTTAGTTTAGAATAGAATATACTTTTTAGAAGTTCATCGTTTGTCCCTCCAAGCATGAAAAGGGAAAGTCAACTTCTTTTGTCTTTTAAAGTACACCTTGTCATTGTGCGTCAGAAAAGGTTGAAAAAGAAGTTGACAAAAAGTACATTCGGGACTCTAACCTATGTTAAGGCATTTAATGTTTCCGTGGACAAGTCTACATCAACGAGTAATATGTCTACACGTGGATAAACTTGTGGAGAAGGAAACATAGTTCTTGGGCTATATATAGAGACGTAAATGCTTGCATTTACACACACCTTTTAGCATTCATAGCACAAGAACATTCTCTGAGAGTTAGTTATTGTTTGATATTAACTTCTTCATAGTTAATACTCAAGCAATAAATACAGCCGTCTGTATCAGCTGATCTCTCTTAGCATAGGATCTTAGTTTGAGCATTCAAAAGTGTCACTTCAAGTATAAAGTTTTAGTGAGTCTGTACTCTCTTTATTCCGCAAACTTTGTACTGCATTAAGTTGTTTTAATAAACTCTTAATCATTGAAAAAGATTGTGTGTTCTTTACTTCCTTATCTTTACTTAGCCATAACGCAACACATTAGTGATGTTGGGATCCAACATTGGGTTATTAGAAGTACTTTTGAATTTCTTTTAGTTTTTTTTTTTAATTATGAGTGACTAAAGTTTCTGTAAAGGCCTAAGATATTGTAGAAGCATAAAACTAATTTTGGATCATCTAGGGTTCTAAAAAGTACCGTTTCGATGTGATGTGGCTTTAAGTTGCTGGAGATGATTGTGTTGTAGAAATATGAACTCCAGCTTTGATTTCCTTGAATAATGTCGATGGGAGTGGATATGAGGTTTTTGTCATTATCAAACCGGTGATGGTTTTCGTTTTCAGTGAGGTACGCCGAAGTGATGCCGTTAGTGGTGGCCTGATTTGGGTGGAGAAGAGGCCGGAAAGAACGATGGCAGTTAAGGTTTCTTGTAACACCGCAAAATTTAGAAACCATTTTTTTAAAGGCAAGTACGGAAGCGATTCCAAAAGTAGTTAAGTTTAAGTTACAAGTTAAAGTCCAGTATTAGTCCAAAAATAAAACATTGTATAATATACGGTGTTAAAGACGACATGACTCAAATTACAAAACACATTTCTTAAATACCGAGCTTGGTCAATCATCCCGTCCAAATCACCAATCAACCTGAAAAGAGTTAACGAGGGAGTGATTAGCACAAAGCTAAGTGAATGAATATAGTTCACAAATTCTGTTAAGCACAACAAGCAAGTAATAACATTTCCACGAACTAAAAGCCACATAACCACATTGAGAAGATCGTTGGTTTCCTGCCGGAGCCTAAAACCATCGTTGGCCTAACAATGGTACTCGATAGCCCTGTATCCAACAGCCTGGTAAACCTATTTACGTGTAACACATACAGGTAAGGTCTAAATACCGCGATCGTTGATACACTATGCCCGACCGTTATCCATTTGACACTAACTTCTCAAACCTCGGGCACCAAGTTCAAACCGAGTTGTCGCTACCAATCAAGCTAAGCCTCCTCAGATATGTGGATACATTCCATTTAACATAACACAATCAATTATGTACCAAACAAGTAAGCTAGTTACGAAACAATCGCGTCGAAACAATTGCGTCGAAAAATATTGCAGGCAACTTCACGCCGTGAACCCGAAGTTCGCGTCGCGAACTACGGTTCACGACCGTGAACTTGCCCGCGAAGAGTTCACGAATTGACCCACTTATACTTACACAATCTGTAACGACCCGAATTTTTGTGTTAAATAAATTGTACAAAAATATGATAAATAAGGATAAATCGTTTAAAGAATGTGGAAATTGGTTTCGTGTCATTTGGACATCGTATGAGAAAGTTACGGACGAAATCGGGTCAAGACTTGGTTGGAAACAAGTTTGGAAAATCAAAATGGTATTTCTGGGAATCCTCGTGAACACGAAGATTGGACTCGTGTCACGAAGACCCATCTCATGACACGAAGATTGGACTCGTGTCACGAAGACCCATCTCATGACGCGAGAATGGACTCGCGAACACGACTAAGTGGAGCAGCGAATCGGGCTCACGAACACGAGTTTTGGATCG
This sequence comes from Calendula officinalis, assembly GCA_963853835.1. Lineage (NCBI taxonomy): Eukaryota > Viridiplantae > Streptophyta > Magnoliopsida > Asterales > Asteraceae > Calendula > Calendula officinalis. The sequence continues at coordinate 7,444,543 of OY970834.1, forward strand.
CGAACACGAGATTGCGCGGGGTGCAAACTAACGACACGAGTTGGTGGTTCGCGGCGCGAGTTTTGTCTGGAACAAGTTAAAATCGGGATTTTTGCCATTTCTCTCATTGCTAACCCAAAAAACTTCCTCCAAAGTGTGTGTATACGATTTTGAGTAGAAAACATCATTTGGAGCCGATTTCTTGATCAAATCTCGTGATTCTTCACTCCTAGTTGAAGATTAAAGGTATATCTTCAATCCTTTGTAGTTGTAGCTCAAGATCCATGGATCTTGAAGCTAGGGTTTGAAACCCTTGTTCTTGGGTTGGTGGATTATGGTGATATAAATGGTGTATACACTTAATTGATGGTATATTAACAAAGGAAACAAGTGTAAGATTATGATTTGTAAGAATCTTAAGTGTTGGTTAAACCTAGGGTTTGGTAAATCACCATATTTGGGGGAAATGGATTGATGGGTGTTATCTAGAGGTAGATGAACACATTGGTAGTAGTTTGTGATGATAATCTTGTTGTTATAATTGTTTTAGACATTCGGTGAAGTGTTGAAGTGGTCGAATTGGAACAAGGAAACCGGCGGAAAGAATACGGTTGGAGCATTATATTGCTAAGGTGAGTACATGAGACTTTTAAACTGGGTACATAGCAAAGAGTGTTGAAAATACAAATGTTATTTTATGGGTCTTTATTAATAAATGTTTTTAATAAAGATATGATTGAAAAGATGAGAAAATGTAAATACTAGACTATCTAAGTATGTCTAAAAGGATTGATGATTTTGAAAGAGATCATGATAATGAAAAGTGACTAATAACTAATCATTAATATGATGTATGATAATTGGTTATTAATAATACACATTAATGAGACTAATGATGATGATATTAAGTAAAGAGTATTGATTAGTACCTTATACTAATAAAAGTGATGAATGAAAGTATATGTAAATGAATATGAATTGACTAGTAATAAATATGTATTATAGTCAAGAAGAGATAAAAGTATTAGATGACTAACTTGTTTGATGTTGAATGTGATAGCCGAAGGCTTTGACTGTCATAACTGTTAGGTTATGGTAAGAGATAGATGGTGGTGACGCGGGGGACCCCCGGTCACTGGGCGGTGGTATATATGTTTATACACCGAGTGTATATATGTTTATACACTAAGCACACGGGTGCTTCTAGTACGCATATGTTTGGTACTAGGTATGTTAGGTTCTAATACATATATGTTTATGTATTAGACATGTTGGTGTTTCTAGTACATATATGTTTATGTACTAGATATGGTTGTGCTTCTAGTACGCATATGTTTGGTACTAGGTATGCTAGGTTCTAATCCATATATGTTTATGTATTAGACAGGTTGATGCTTCTAGTACATATATGTTTATGTACTAGATATGATTGGGTTTATGGTACCTATATGTCTAGGTACTAGATATGTTTGCTAAGAGAGCAGAGTAGCTAGAGTCACAAAAGAGTGACTAGACGGTATTTATGTAGTTTATATATATGTTTATATATTTATGAAATTGTCATTATTATTATTGGGGTCTAAAACCCATGTATCTCACGAGACTATTTTGTCTCACGTACTACGTTTGTTTTGTGGCTATGTACTCAGGTACAGGTTTGAAGTGATAGAAGGTTGCACTAGAAGTGGCCTAGAGATGTTTAGCTCGGGAGCTAATAGGTAGATCCCGTTGCCTATGGTTTTGATATACTTGGTGACACCGTATTTTTGTAAACTCTGATATAAGTATTAAAGTTTTTTGTTAAACTGTATTTTGGACAATATGTCAAATGTTGGGAAAATGTATTTTACATGATTTAAACAATGTTTTAAAAATACGGTTGTTACACAATCCAAAACCACTTATACTTACACAATATGCATAACAAAACCACTTATATTTGCACAATCCAAGCTACAAGGTCATTTTACTACCAATTGACCCAAACGGGTCAAAACCCGAGCATCACTATCGCATAAGCAATTCACAACTATTATCCATAAACTACCACATTTAGCAAGTTATAACTAACCAATAGGTCTAGATTAATTGGTCACTAACGATAACTTTGAAGTTTTTCCTTCAAGAGGTCTTGGGTTCAAGACTTTTTGGAGGCAACCCTGGAGATAAAAAAAAGTGATGGGATTTATTCCCTAAAAAAGGGAGATATGTTCGAGAAAAAGCATAGTGCCTGTATCTATATCACTGCATGACTCGAGCCACTAACTAACTTGTCGTTTACACATTACTCATCATAATCAGAGAATCATTCCTTAGTTCATTTTGCGCATACGAAAGGACTTGTATAGTTACAATAGAAACATTAAATGGATACAACATAACAAATAAACATTCAACTCGACGGCTGTTGCTTACAAAGTTTCATCGCCACCTCATAAACATGTTAAAACAATTTTTAGGTTTGTACTCTAGAGCTGTGTGGCATGCACCCTTTAACATACAAAAAGTCCAACCATCAAAATCATACCAATAAAAGTCTTATTCACTAGACACAACTTGCAAAATATCTTATTTCAAAAGTGATGCATGCTCAAATGTGAATGAACAAGCCCTTTTGTTCCTTGAGGCCTAAGATCGTGTAAGAAATTGGGTTGCGCTAAAGGCCATTTCCTCCACATTTGGTCCTCAAGGAACGAAAAAGTCTGAATCATTATTTTCTAACATAAAAAGGGCCTACAAGTCTATTATTAATCACACTTCCTTTACAAAATTAAACATTTCACTTTTTCATGGGACATGCAGTATCATCAATCATACATAAATTTTTAGTTAGATTTCTAACCTTGACAGTAGCAAATATTAATTTGAAGTCATCTTTTGAGTATTTCACCGTGTATCTGCCATAAATATATATGAACAACATAGTTCCAAAACATTACTATTTTTTACAACTAACCCGGCTACTTGTTCGTCGACAAACCATGGTCTCCAATCATCTATGACCGACAAGTTTAGTGATTCAATCCAATTCATCGTACTCAAATATGGAAAAACCATGTCATGATCTCCACTGTTCAATTAAAAAAAAAAAGAAGGTAAAAGCTTTTGTAACAACAAGTACGCTCTATTTTGAGGAAAATGAGAAGAAGCATAATAAATGATATTACCTAAGTATAAGAGTTCTACAATTTTTATCAGCAAAACGTCGATGGTAGTCAACAGTATTCAAAACATTGTGTGTGTAAGAAACGGGTTCCTCACCACATTTATAACGTATGGTTTTATTGCATCGCACCCACTCAATCCCGCCAAATTCCTGGTTTTCATGAGATTATTATCTTTCAAATGACCATGAATAAAAACAAGCTATCAATGTAACATCTCAATTTTTCAAAACAATTTAAATTTTTAAATATTCCAAGTTTAATACAAAAACCATAGTAATAAAATGTAATTCAAATCAAACATTCGGAATGATTAACAATGTGCCAAAACCGGTGTTACAAATATATCGAGACTAAAGTCTAAGGGAATCAAAATTGTACACCGAGCTTAATCATCCAATGTCATAACTACGGACCGCCTACTCCTTTGCTCCCGTACCTGAGTACATAGATATAAAAGAAAACGTAGTACGTGAGACAAGAATGTCTCGTGAGTAACATGGGTGTTGGACCCGTTTATAAACATTTGCAATTAAATAATATTTAAGTAAATGTCACATTGCACATAAGCCAAACATTCTCCCGAGCTCATCCTAAGCTCACACATACGCAACGGGTCATCCCGAAGCAAACTCCCTCGATGTGGGTTATCATCAAAAGATCTAATGGTAATTGGGGTTCTCCCAAACTTACCGAGATCATCACTCCCCCGTCTCGCGGGTTATCATACTCCCCCTTTTTATCGGGTTATCATAGTCCCCCTAATGTCGGGTTATCGTTCACATAGATATACTACCCTTGCGCAGGGAGGTACCACCCCGAGTAGTAATCCCAACTCCCCCACGAATGGGTTATCGTTTCCGGAATTTTGACTAACATATAATTGGTCAACAAATATGGGCCATTGCCCCATTTCAATCATCATTTCATCATATCAAGATTACAATTCATTTCATAACATCTAAGCATGTCAATCAATTTCTCTATCAATTCATACATTAGTTAAAAACTCTTTTAGTCATTTTAATCATCTAAAAATCGTTTACTATGTACTCAGAAAAGAATCACATGTACTCACCTTAGCAATGCTATCCCAAAATTGTGTTAGCAAACACAAATCCTTACTTCCTAATCAAAGAAGTACTCCCAACTCAAGGTCTTCTTGACCTAATATCAATATCATCACAAATACTAGTTATTATCCATCACTAGCACTAATTTAATCCATATTAATCTCCCAATCACCAAGTTCATACAACTTGGTGAAATCCCAAACCCTAATTCAAGATTTATATCCAAAAATCCCAAAATCTAGCTTGTACACATTGATCACAAGCATACAAGGAGTGATTTACACTCATATTTGGTCATCTTCCCCAAGATGCCATGGTTGGTTCCCCAAATCACCATTGATGCCCAAGAAAAGCTTGAAAAACTAACTACCAAGCATGAAGGATCAAAAATCCTTACCTTTAATGTTAAAATCTCCAAGATTGATGAAGATTTGAGCCAAGTATCACCAAAAACGAACTCTCTCTCTCTCTCTCTAAAAACGGCCACTAGGGTTTTAGGGGTGTTAAATGAGCTAAAACCCTGATTTCCACGATTTTATACAGCCAAGACAGAGATCGCGTCGCGATCTGGAAGTTCGCGCCGCGAACCCGCTCCCGCGATAAATCGCGTTGCCTTTTAGCGACGCTATCCCGACGCTATCCTCGACGCTATCTAAATTTCGTTTCACCGACCAACGCTATTTCGGGTCGCTGTTCGACCAATGCAAAGATCGCGCCGCGAGGAAGGAGATCGCGCCGCGATCTCCCGGTTTCTGCTATACCTGTTTTTTCCCAACTTGATATACCCCAAATTCTTGACCCATTTCCAATCACACAAGTTTTAAACATCCAAACACTTAACATATCATAACGGTAATATAGTCTAATCATAATATCTTAAATTCATACAATCCGAATAATAATTCAAATACAAATTATAAAAATTTCGGTCGTTACAATCAACACTACAAACCTCACGAATATGAAGAGCTTCTCGTACGTCTTTGCTATTAGCCCATACGTAGGAGTATGTATAGTTGTCATCCTGCAATAAGTATTGAGAAAAGGCAATAGAAACTTAAAATGACACAAGGTTTAATGATGATTGATTGATAAGTAGCTTCTAGATAAACTTTATACTTGTAATATTTTATGAAGAAAAAGTAACTAATTCACAGGAATATTTCCATATTGTACCCTCATTTTAAAGATAATCAACCGTAAACAGGGGCGGATTTGGTATGGGGCACACGGTGGTACGTGCTCCTACTCAACTTTTTTCCCGTAGCACGATCTTTTTGGAGTTTTTTTGGTATTAGAGTTGTACTATTAGTTTAAAAACATACCCAATAGCTGTTAAAAACTCAAGATCTTAAACTCTGAAGGTTAAAATACAAAATATAAACTAATTTCATAAAGAACAATCTACCTGTCGATGATTACAAGAGATAAATACTGATTATAAACTTCTCATACAAAGATTAACATACAATCTCTTCTATAAACCAAGAGAGAGACAAAAAGAGAGAGACAGATAGAAGAAAGACTATACATCTTTTTTGAGAAATAATGGCTGTGATAAAATCATAAAACACAACTACGGCAAAAAAGCTTGATTAATACATCTCTAAGTTGTTGGGCCAACTATAAAGAGAAATGAGTTTGGCCTTATAAATATAAAGCAAGTATTTTGGGCTAGTAATTATTTTAGCTAGTGGACTAGTTAATAAAAAACCAACTACAATAATATTAAGATAGAGTAGATAAAATATGTAATTTTAAGAGTAACTTAATATAATATTAAAAAAACTCAGGTATTCGCAATAGTCCAAATTAATATACTAAAGAAATTAAAGTATGTGTCTTGTAGTTTTTAACTTTTACGTTTATGAAATTTATAGTTGTCTTGTAGGATGAAATTAGTTTTTGGTGACTTGGTGTATGCAATCAAACATGGTAATTCTATAAGTCCATTATGTTAAATTTGTTTTTCGGGACGCTGCCCGAGCTTCGTGAGAGCATCCCCCACCGACATCGTCCGGTCATTGGGCAGCGAGATCCCCACAAATGGGCACGTCTCTCTTGATCTCCGCCTTTTTAATCCCCGTAAGGTGCTATTGTTGGCGAAAATTTCTAATTCCGCCCCTAAACGTAAACCTATAGTATATACAAAAACACAGAGTGAGAGAGAGAGAGAGAGAGAGAGTAATACGCGACACCCTTGTTTCTGAAGTTGAGGTAACCGAAGATTATCATCAGAAGCTCCTAAGCCTCTCCTAAGGAGATCCGATTTTGAGGTACGTGTAGCGTCACAATAAGGCTCTAAAATGTGAAACAAGTAAATTCTTCCAATGCACTACATATAAAAAATGAAAACGCGTTAAAAAAAAGGGTATGTCTAAATAAACCCTTTAGTAGAAACAAAATGATTACTTAGTTATTGGGTTTTATTGATTCACTTGATTAAAGTGATTTTTAACCATTAATTTTCTTTTTAACTTTTATCTTTGTTATTTACTCACTTATTAAATTATATATACATACATAAAAATACTAAAATATTAAACACTAATTGATTAATAACACAATGAACGTCACACAATTATTTCGATATGTTTAATTGTATATATATTCTTTACTTTATATAAAAAGTAATTAAATCTTAACATAATTATAAATTAATAAAATATAATTAACATAAAAATAACATTATATAAAACAGATTCTAGATTATCATAATATTTGTTAAACTCTTCCTAACGACTAGCGTATGAGTTTTCTCATCCAGATGCAAACATAAAAGGTAATCAAATTTTAAGATATTCATAAATTAATATACTACAAAAGAAAAGTCACAATAATGCGCGATTTATTGCGTCTTATCGCGCTTTATTTTACGTCACGCCTTACATAACCGTCTTGGTCTATTTCGTAACGTGAGCTCCACACCTGACGCCTTGGAGATATTAAGGTGCGCCTTTTAAAACTCTGGGTAAAACGATAATATATTATTATTATTGTGTTTTGTTTACTACTAATGATATCGTTATAAGTAAAAAAAAGTTGGACGCAAGTTTTAAAATGAGATTTTCAAATACAAATTTTTTTTTATAAAACAATAAATATTTAGTTAAGATTTTCATTTATTATAGTATGTACACCAGTAAACAAAAAAATTACAATATGTTATAATTTTATTATTAGTATTAGTTTTATTGTTATTGTAAAATTTAAAATATATAAATACAAATTGAAAAGAAAAATAATCATTATAAATCATTTAAGAATGTGTGATGGGATTTTTCTTTCTCTCTCCTTGAGTCTCACGCCACTCACTGCATCTCTCTTGTCCTCCCCAATCCCAATACATTTACCAATTTATTAGAGGGGTCCTTAGCACCCTAAAAAAAATAGTAAGAGCATCTCCAATAGAAGCTTTTTGTAAAGCTTATTACTATTTGAATAAGCTTTTTGATGACTTTTTGTTATTGGAGTGAATAGCTTTTTTGAAAGCTTATTCCAATGACTTATTCTTCCATAACCTTTTAACTAACTTTCAATATTTGATATATTTGGTCCCTATATTTATTAATTTTACATTTTAAACTCAACATAAATTTATATGTAAATACTTTATTATTTTTATAACTATAAATGATAACTTTGTCATATTTCAATATTGTTTATAAAGAACAAGCATGATAATTAGTTTTGTTTTTTTTGTGGTATGTTAAATTTTATAAAATTGTATAAAAATTGTCAAATTATATATGAGGGGCATTTATGAAACATTTGAGATATAAAGGTAAACTAGTAATATTAATAAGAAAAAGCTTTTTGAAAGGTTAACCATTGGAGATGCTTTTTATATATAGGTTTTTGGTTATTTGAAAGTTGATGTGGCAAAAGTAATAAGTCATTGTGAGGTTAACCATTGGGGATGCTCTAAGAGCATCTCTAATGGTAGCTTTTTCAAAAGCTTATTAATATTCTAATAAGCTTTTGAAAGACTTTTTACCATTGGAATGTCTAGCTTTTTGAAAAGCTTATTGTAAAGACTTATTCTCTACTAA